>JABUQX010085498.1:0-14815 GCA_015478945.1 Trachelipus rathkii
TTTCGTCATAGATTTCAGGAGCCCATGCACCCGTTCAAATGTAATCACACCTGTAGGACACCTGAGAGGAGGAGGAAGAGGAATGCCAGAAATCGTCCAGGGTTGAGTTAGAGGAAAATAGTAGGCCAAAGAGATTGGCCTTTTCAGTTGGAGTATTAGCAACAGAACCATCAGAGCGAATAAGAGGAAATACAGATTTACAGAATTTCTTAGAGATGTTTTGACAAGAGGCCAGAAAGATTTGTCATTAGGAGAACCAAGGAGGTCAGGGCACTTTCGTTTAATGAAAGTTTGCTTTGCTCGTCGAGAGTATCCCTGCAACGATTTCTAGCTGAATGAAACTTAGCGAGGGTGATATGAGAATGAGATTTTTTCCACTCCTGATACGCACTGTCTCTAGCCTGAATGTTCAGAGAATAAGCACGATCGAACCATGGATTTTGAGGATAGAAAGATTTAGTTGAAGAAGGAATGAACTTGCTTATCCCATCAACGATTACAGCTCCCACCTTATCGGCAGAAGTAGAAGCAACTTCAGAGACAAAGCAGTAGCTCCAATTATAGTTATGGTAAAAGCGACGCAAGACCCACAATCGGCCCGATCAAAGTGCATGAAAAAACGCATAGGACAGGATGGAGCTGTTGGAGAGAAAGTATTAATAAAATGGAAAGAGATATACGGTTGTGGTCAGATTTACCAAAGGAGCGAAGGGGGTGTATTTAAAGAGAGAAAGGACTAGTGGTGAAACATAAGAGTCCAGGTGGTTCAGAATTGGTTCGGGAACCGATCCGGATGTGTGTAGGTTCTTAATTAGTTTGCTTGCCAGATCTTTTGAAGAATGCTGATGATTCGGCCCACTAGTGGTGAAACATAGGTCAGGTGTGTTCAAGAATTGGTTCTGTACATTGAAATCCCCTATATAGAGGATGAGAAGTTATAACAGTCTCGCCGGAAGTAGTAAGATATTCCAAAAAGGCTGGAAAATCTTTTTTTGTTAGGAAAACAGTAAACGCAAGAAGCACAAGATTATTGTAGTAGGAAAGAAGTAAAGATTTTTAGGCCACAAAACATCGAAGTTAGGAGATTCGAGATTTCGAGACGTGTTACAGGATTATTAATGTTTATAGGCACATACTCCACTCTTTAGAGGGAATTATGAGATAAGTTATAGTCGGATATATTAAACGAGTTAGAGGATGAATTCTTAGTCATCGGGTCTCAGAGCAAGTGAGCAAAGTTTTAGGGTAATAAATAATAATCAATATATAATACTAATAATAATAAATAATAGTAATAATCAAATAATAATAATAATAATTTTTCTTGATTATTAAATAATAATAATTTCTCTTGATTAATAAAAAAATGGTTTATTTAATAATAAAATAATTCATGTTCCTTATATTTCACTTAATATTTGATGTAATTTTAATATATAGTAAGTATCTTCAAAGCATTGATTTTAAAAAAAATTAATATAACGCGAGACCATGGACAGCATACAAAATTCTAGTACTGTTAAATTAGAGTTCTTAAATTTATGATGCAGAAACATAATCTTTCTCCAGTTTCTGGTGTAAATGTTTTTCACTTAATCACGCTAAAATAAATAGTGCAGAAACTTTGGCCATGACGAAGGGGGGGAGGGGGGTGGGGACGATAACCGATGAAAAAATAAATATGACCGAATTTTCGCGATGACGATGACGATTCCATCGTCCCCATCACTACCTTTATAATATAGAACTAGAATTTAATTATATGAATCTAAAAAAAGTTTCTCATAATTCTTCACCCAAAAAGTAACAAGTATCGGCCATATTAACCGATACCGATACCCCAAAAATGGCCGATACCGATACCGATACTATCGGTACATCCCTAATATATATATATATATAATATATATATCATATATATATATACTATATATATATATATATATATATATATTATTTTAATATATAAAGAGTTAAGCAGGGCAAACATATTTGCCCTCCTTTACATACCCAACACCAACCTGATGATACCTTGGCTCTTTCTTTCTACTTCCAAACATATTTCATTGTTCCTAACAGAAGGAAAAAATTGTCGCATCTGCCACGAGTGAGGGACTCTTGTCTATCCAGGTCCAGGTTCTTTTGTTCCCTGCTGTTGTTTTTCCACCACCTTTTTTTATTGTCACCTGTTCCTTTGTTCCATACAACCCCTAACTGCACCCTTTTTCGCTCATCCTTCATTATCTCATTGCTTGTTATGAGGTCTTGCATCTTTGATCTATCCACTGCATGAAGTTTTTTTATGCAATGTCGGAAGGAAGATTATTGTTCTATATTTACTAAAGTCTTTTGTCTTTGATTTTGGTAATAAGGTTGTTTTTCCTACGCTGTGAACCTTTCTGGGATCTCCTCAATACCTTCCATTATTTAATCAAAACAATCTGTAAGATTGCATGTGAGCACAATAATTTGTTAAACCTTATATTTGCCTATCCCTGGAGCTTTTTCTTTATCTAGTATTTTTAACGATAACATCATGGAATCCGATGTGAATCTAATTTCTGATAGTTCTAGTATTGGTATAGCCGCTTTTGAGATATTAACTTTTCTGGGGTTGTTTTTCAGGTCCCTAATCCACTCACCTTGATTCTCTCTCTCTCTCTCTCTCTCTCTCTCTCTCTCTCTCTCTCTCTCTCTCTCTCTCTCTCTCTCTCTCTCTCTCTCTCCTATATATTACTTTATTTAAGAAGTTAAATTGTGATTAATATATTTATTAATGATGCTGAATTAATAATTCTTAAAAGATTTTATTCATATATTCATATATTTTTACCAAATTTAAACTAGTTGTAAAAATTTAACCTAAAATTTTATGAGTTAGAGAAAAACGTAAGGATTTATTAACATGAACCGAAAAATCCTATTAGTAAATAGTTGCTTTCGTGCGCACTTATTAAAATTAAGGATTAATTATTAATTATTAATGATTTTTCAGGATGATGTGACTGACATCATAGTTTAAAATTTTTTGAAACTCTGTCAATCACAATTTTTGTATTACAAAAGGATTCTCGGAGTCGACGTTCTGTTAGCTAGGCATAGCCTCCTCTTAGGAGTCATAAAAATTTATTGTTGTTTTCAGATTATGAACTATTATTATTTCTGATTTGACGTCATATGTTTTACAATCGGCGTTATTTACCGGTTTCATATCTGGTTCAAAAACGTTATAAACTTATAATTCTCAGTAAATGATTCAATTTTTTCGCAGGGAAGCAACTAATATTTAAATTTATTTAGCTTATTGAAATGGTAATGAGGGTGGATTTTTTTTTAAACTTATTTTTTCCACAATTTTTTTTTAATGACATATTTATTAATGTTTGTTTCATTTTGTATTTTATTTTCAGTTAAAGTTGAAGCAGAAGGAGCCTTACCACAGGCAAAACTTATTTTGAGGCAGAGCTACTTTTTAAGGTCCAGAAATTTTGATACGAAATAAAAATATTGAAAATGAGAATAACGATTGCAAAAAAAATTTGTTGAGAGGTCATTGTTGAGAGGGTGGTCAGGGTTAAGAGGGCGGTCAGGGTTGATAGGGTGGTCAGGGTTAAGAAGGCGGTCAGGGTTGAGAGGGCGGTCAGGGTTGAGGGTGGTCAGCGTTAAGAGGGCGGTCAGGGTGGAGAGGGTGGTCAGGGTTAATTAGGCGGTCAGTGTTGAGAGGGTGGTCAGGGTTAAGAAGGATGTCAGGGTTGAGAGGGTGGTTAGGGTTAAGAAGGCAGTCAGGGTTGAGAGGGTGGTCAGGGTTAAGAAGGCGGTCAGGGTTGAGAGGGCGGTAAGGGTTAAGAAGACGGTCAGGGTTGAGAGGGCGGTCAGGGTTGAGGGTGGTCAGGGTTAAGAAGGCGGTTAGGGTTGAGAGGGTGGTCAGGGTTAAGAAGGCGGTAAGGGTTGTGAGGGTGGTCAGGGTTAAGAAGAAGGTTAGGGTTGAGAGGGTGGTCAGGGTAAAGAAGGCGGTCAGGGTTAAGAGGGCGGTCAGGGTTGAAAAGGTGGTCAGGGTTAAGAAGGCGGTCAGGGTTGAGAGGGCGGTATTAGTTGATAGGGTGGTCAGGGTTAAGGAGGTGGTCAAGGTTGAGAGAGCGGTCAGGGTTGAAAGGGTGGTCAGGGTTAAGGCGGCGTTCAAGGTTGAGAGGGCGGTCAGGGTTAAGAGGGCGGTCAGGGTTGAGAGGGTGGTCAGGGTTAAGAAGGCGGTCAGGGTTGAGAGGGTGGTCAGGGTTAAGAAGGCGGTCAGGGTTGAGAGGGCGGTCAGGGTTGAGAGGGTGGTCAGGTTTAAGGCGGTCAGGGTAGAGGGTGGTCAGGGTTAAGAAGGCGGTCAGGGTTGAGAGGGTGGTCAGGGTTAAGAAGGCGGTCAGGGTTGAGAGGGCGGTCAGGGTTGAGAGGGTGGTCAGGGTTAAGAAGGCGGTCAGGGTTGAGAGGGTGGTAAGGGTTAAGAAGGCGGTCAGGGTTGAGGGTAGTCAGGGTTAAGAAGGAGGTCAGGGTTGAGAGGATGGTCAGGGTTAAGAAGGCGGTTAGGGTTGAGAGGGTGGTCAAGGTTGAGAGGGCGGTCAGGGTTGAGAGGGTGGTCAGGGTTAAGAAGGCGGTCAGGGTTGAGAGGGTGGTCAGGGTTAAGGCCGGTCAGGGTAGAGGGTGGTCAGGGTTAAGAAGGCGGTCAGGGTTGAGAGGGTGGTCAGGGTTGAGAAGGCGGTCAGGGTTGAGAGGGTGGTCAGGGTTAAGAAGGCGGTCAGGGTTGAGGGTGGTCAGGGTTGAGAAGGCGGTCAGGGTTGAGAGGGTAGTCAGGGTTAAGAAGGCGGTCAGGGTTGAGAGGGTGGTCAGGGTATAGAAGGCGGTCAGGGTTGAGAGGGTGGTCAAGGTTAAGGCGGTTAGGGTTGAGAGGGTCAAGGTTGAAAGTGCGGTCAGGGTTGAGAGGGTGGTCAGGGTTAAGAAGGCGGTCAGGGTTGAGAGGGTGGTCAGGGTTAAGAAGGCAGTTAGGGTTGAGAGGGTGGTCAGGGTTAAGGCAGTCAGGGTTGAGGTGGTCAGGGTTAAGAAGGCGGTTAGGGTTGAGAGGGTGGTCAGGGTAAGGCGGTTAGGGTTGAGAGGGTCAAGGTTGAAAGTGCGGTCAGGGTTGAGAGGGTGGTCAGGGTTAAGAAGGCGGTCACGGTTTAGAGAGTGGTCACGGTTAAGAAGGTGGTCAGGGTTGAGAAGGTGGTCAGGGTTAAGAAGGCGGTCAGGGTTGAGAGGGTGGTCAGGGTTAGAAGGCGGTCAGGGTGAGAGGGTGGTCAGGGTTAAGAAGGCGGTCAGGGTTGAGAGGGCGGTCAGGGTTAAGAAGACGATCAGAGTTGAGAGGGTGGTCAGGGTTGAGAGGGCGGTCAGGGTTAAAAAGGCGGTCAGGGTTGAGAGGGTGGTTAAGGTTAAGAAGGTAGTCAGAGTTTTGAGGGTGGATAGGGTTAAGAAGGCGGTCAGGGTTAAGAAGGGCTGTCAGGGTTGAGAGAATGGTCAGGGTTAAGAAGGCGGTCAGGGTTGAGAGGTTGGTCAGGGTTAAGAAGGCGGTCAGGGTTGAGAGGGTGGTCAGGGTTAAGAAGGCGGATAGGGTTTGAGAGGATGGTTAGGGTTAAGAAGGTAGTCAGAGTTTTGAGAGTGGTCAGGGTTAAGAAGGCGGTCAGGGTTGAGAGGGTGGTCAGGGTTAAGAAGGCGGTTAGGGTTGAGAGGGTAGTCAGGGTTAAGAAGGCGGTCAGGGTTGAGAGGGTGGTCAGGGATAAGAAGGCGGTCAGGGTTGAGACGGTGGTCAGGGTTATAGAAGGCGGTCAGGGTTGAGAGGGTGGTCAGGGTTAAGGCGGTTAGGGTTGAGAGGGTCAAGGTTGAAAGTGCGGTCAGGGTTGAGAGGGTGGTCAGGGTTAAGAAGGCGGTCAGGGTTGAGAGGGCGGTCAGGGTTTAGAAGGCGGTCATTGTTGAGAGGGTGGTCAGGGTTGAGAGGGCGGTCAGGGTTGATAGGGTGGTCAGGGTTAAGAAGGCGGTCAGGGTTGAGAGGGCGGTCAGGGTTGAGGGTGGTCAGCGTTAAGAGGGCGGTCAGGGTGGAGAGGGTGGTCAGGGTTAATTAGGCGGTCAGTGTTGAGAGGGTGGTCAGGGTTAAGAAGGATGTCAGGGTTGAGAGGGTGGTCAGGGTTAAGAAGGCAGTCAGGGTTGAGAGGGTGGTCAGGGTTAAGAAGGCGGTCAGGGTTGAGAGGGCGGTAAGGGTTAAGAAGACGGTCAGGGTTGAGAGGGCGGTCAGGGTTGAGGGTGGTCAGGGTTAAGAAGGCGGTCAGGGTTGAGAGGGTGGTCAGGGTTAAGAAGGCGGTAAGGGTTGAGAGGGTGGTCAGGGTTAAGAAGGCGGTCAGGGTTGAGAGGGTGGTCAGGGTAAAGAAGGCGGTCAGGGTTAAGAGGGCGGTCAGGGTTGAGAAGGTGGTCAGGGTTAAGAAGGCGGTCAGGGTTGAGAGAGCGGTCAGGGTTGAAAGGGCGGTCAGGGTGTAGAGGGTGGTCAGGGTTAAGGCGGTCAAGGTTGAGAGGGCGATCAGGGTTAACAAGACGGTCAGGGTTGAGAGGGCGGTCAGGATTAAGAAGGCGGTCAGGGTTGAGATGGTGGTCAGGATTAATAAGGCAGTCAGAGTTGAGAAGGTGGTCAGGGTTAAGAAAGCGGTTAGGGTGTAGAAGGTTGTCAGGGTTGAGAGGGTGGTCAGGGTTAAGGCGGCGTTCAAGGTTGAGAGGGCGGTCAGGGTTAAGAGGGCGGTCAGGGTTGAGAGGGTGGTCAGGGTTAAGAAGGTGGTCAGGGTTAAGAAGGCGGTCAGGGTTGAGAGGGTGGTAAGGGTTGAGAAGGCGGTCAGGGTTGAGAGGGTGGTCAGGGTTAAGGCGGCGGTCAGGGTTGAGAGGGTGGTCAGGGTTAAGAAGGCGGTTAGGGTGTAGAGGGTCAAGGTTGAAAGTGCGGTCAGGGTTGAAAGGGTGGTCAGGGTTAGGAAGGCGGTCAGGGTTGAGAGGGTGGTCAGGGTTAAAAAGGTGGTCAGGGTTAAGGCGGTTAGGGTTGAGAGGGTAGTCAGGGTTAATAAGGCGGTCAGGGTTGAGAAGGTGGTCAGGGTTAAGAAGGCGGTCAGGGTTAAGAAGGGCGGTCAGGGTTGAGAGTCTGTCAGGGTAAAGAAGGCAGTCAGGGTTTAAGGGGTTTATAGAGTTAGAAGGCGGTTAGGGTGAGAAGGTGGTCAGGGTTGAAAGGGCGGTCAGGGTTGAGAGGGTGGTCAGGGTGAAGGCGGTCAGGGTTGATAGGGTGGTCAAGTTTAAGGTGGTCAGGGTTGAGAGAGCGGTCATGGTTGAGAATGAGATCAGGGTGTAGAGGGTGGTCAGGGTTAAGAGGGTGGTCAGGGTTAAGAAGGCGGTCAGGGTTGAGAGGGTGGTCAGGGTTAAGAAGGCGGTCAGGGTTGAGAGGGCGGTCAGGGTTAAGAGGGTGGTCAGGGTTAAGAAGGCGGTCAGGGTTGGGAGGGTGGTCAGGGTTAAGAGCAGTCAGGTTTAGAGGGTTATCCAGGAGTTAAGAAAGGCGCGTTAGGGTTGAGCGGTGTCAACGGTTGAGAGGGCGGTAAGGGTTGACGAGGGTGGTCAAGATATAAGGCGGGCGGTCAGGTTTGAGGAGGGGGCGGTCAGGGTTTGAGAGGGTGGTCAGGGTTGAGAAGGGCGCCGGGGTCAGGGTTGAGAGGGGTCAAGTTGATAGGAGTGGTCAAGGTAAAGGTGGTCAGGGTTGAGAGAGAGCGGTCAAGGTTGAGAGGTCAGGGGTAGAGGGTCGGCCAGGGGTTAAGGGCGGTTAGGGTTAGAAGGCGGTCAAGGGTTTAGAGGGCGGTGGGTCAAAGGTTACAGAAGGCGGTCAGGGTTGAGAGGGCGGTCAGGGTTTAGAGGCGCGGTCATTATGAGAGGGTGGTCAGGGTTAAGAAGGCATTCAGGGTTGATAGGGTGGTCAGGGTTAAGGCGGGGCGGTCAGGGTTGAAGGGCGGTCAGGGTTGAAGAAGGCGGTCAAGGGTTGAAGAGGCGTGGTCAAGGGTAAAGAAGCGCAGTCAGGGTTAAAGGGGATCAGGTGGGTTCAGGTGGTTAGGGTTAAGAGGTGGTCAAGGTTGAGAGGGGGCGGATCAGGTTGAGAAGGGCGGTCAGGGTTGAGTTAGCTGGTCAGCAGTTGATAGGGTGGTCAAGGTTAAAGCAAAGGTGTTCAGGGTTTTGGAAAAGAAAAAAAGAGCGCGGTCGGGTTGAAGAGGGGTTCAGGGTGTAGAGGGTGGTCAGGGTTAAGAAAGGCGGTCAGGGTTGAGCAGGCGGGTCAGGTTAAGAAAAGGCGTAGGGTTGGGCGGGCGGTCAGGGGGTTGAGAAAAGGTGGTCGGTTTAAGGGGGCAGTCAGGGTGAGAAGGGCGGTCAGGGTTGAGAGGCGTGGTCAGGGTTAAGGCGGCGCGTCAGGGTTTGAGAAGAAGCGGTCAGTAGTTGAGGTCTGAAAAAGGTCAGGGTCATGAGGGTGGTCAGGAAGTTAAGAAGGCGGTCAGCGGCTGAAAGGGTGGTCAGGGTTAAGAAGGCGGTTAGGGGTTTGAAGGGTGATCAAGGTTATGAGGGCGGTCAGACCTTCTAGGTTGGGAAGGTGGTCAGGGTTAAGGTGGTGGTCAGGTTTAAGAAAGCGGTCAGGGTTGAGAAGGGGGCGGTCAGGGTGTAGGAGGGTGGTCAGGGTTTAGTAGGCGGTTCAGGGTTGAAGAGGGGGGGTCATCGGTTTAGAAGAACGGTCAAAACAGGGTTGAGCAGGGCGGTCAGGGTTAAGAAGTGCGGTCAGGGGTTGAGAGGGGCGCGGAGGTCATTGGGAATTGAGGGTGGATAGGGTTTAAGAAGGTGGTCCTAGGGTTGAGAGGGAAGTCAGGGGTTTGAGAGGGTGGGTCAGGGGTTAAGTGGAGCGGCGGTCAGGGTTACAGAGGGCGGTCAAAGGTTGAGCGGCGGTCCAGGGGTTGAGGGGCGGTCCAGAGTTGATAGGGTGGCTCAAGTTAAGAAGATGGTCAGGGTTTGAGAGAGCGGTAAGCTGTTTAAGAACGAGGGGGTCAAACAGGGTTGAGAGGGCGGTTCCAGGGTTTGAACCAGGCCGGTCGGGGTTGAGAGGGCCAGTCAAAAGGGTTGAGGCGAAGGCGTGGGTAAGGGTTGAAGGCGGTAAGGGGTTTGAGGGGTGGGTCAGGCTCTTAAGAGTGCGGTCCGGTTGAGAGGGTGGTCAGGGAATAAGAGGCGGTCCGGGTTGATAGGGTGGGTCAAGGTAAGGTGGTCAGGGTGAGAGGCAGCGTCAAGGTTGAGAAGGTCAGGGGTTGTAGAGGGTCGTCAGGGTTAAGGCGGTCAGGGTTAAGAAGGCGGTCAGGGTTGAGAGGGCAGTCAGGGTTAAGAAGGCGGTCAGGGTTGAGAGGGGGGTCAGGGTTGATAGGGTGGTCAGGGTTAAAGAAGGCGGTCAGTGGTTGAGAGGGTGTTCAGGCGGTAAAGAGGCAGTCAGGTTTAGGGGTTATCAAGGGGTTTAAGAAGGCGGTTAGGCGCTGAGGGGTGGTCAAGATTGAAGAGGGCGGTCATGGTTGAAGGAGGGTGGTCGGTTTAGGCGGCCGGTCGGGTTGAGAGGGCGGTCAGGGTTCGCAGAGGGTGGTTTCAGGGGTTGAGAGGGCGGTTTCAGAGTTGATTTAGGCGGTGGTAAGGTTAGAAAGGTGGTCAGGGTTGAGAGAGCGGTCAAGGTTGAGAAGGTCAGGGTGTAGAAGGTGGCCAGGGTTAAGGCGGTTAGGGTTAAGAAGGCGGTCAGGGTTTAGAGGGCGGTCAAGGTTAAGAAGGCGGTCAGGGTTGAGAGGGCGGTCAGGGTTGAAGGGCGGTCATTGATGAATGGGTTGGTCAGGGTTGAGAGGAGCGGTCAGGGTTGATAGGGGTGCGTCAGGGTTAAGGCGAGGCGGGTCAGCGGTTGAGAGGCACGGTCAGGGTTAAGAGGCGGTCAGGTTGAGAGGGTCGGTAAGGGATAAAGGCGGTCAGCGGTTGAGAGGTGGTCGGGTAAAAAAGGGCGTCAGGTTAAGAGGGTGATCAGGCTTTTGAGTGGTTAGGGTTAAAGAGGGTCGGTCAAGGTTGAGAGGGCGGTCAGGGTTGAGAAGGCGGTCAGGGTTGAGAGAGCGGTCAGAGTTGATAGGGTGGTCAAGGTTAAGAAGGTGTTCAGGGTTGAGAGAGCGGTCAGGGTTGAGAGGAGGTCAGGGGTAGAGGGTGGTTTCAGGGTTAAGACGGCGGTCAGGGTTGTTGAGGGGGCGGTCAGGGTTAAGAAAAGAGGCGGTTAGGGTTTGAGAGGGAAGTCAGGTTGAGAGGGTGGTCCCCCACAGGGTTAAGCAAGGCGGTCAGGGTTTGAGAGGGTGGTCAGGGTTAAAAAGAAGGGCGGTCAGAATTGAGAGGGTGGTCAGGGTTAAGAAGGATGGTCAGAGTTTGGGAGAGGAGGTGGTCAAGGGTTAAGGCGTCAGGTTAAGAGGCGTGTCAGGTTGAGAGGGTGGGCCAGGGGTTAAGGGCAGGTCCAAGGTTAAGAAGGCGGTCAGGGTTGAGAGGGCGGTCAGGGTTGAGAGGGCGGTCATTGATGAGAGGGTGGTCAGGGTTTAGAGGGACGGTCAGGGTTGATCAGGGGTGGTCAGGGTTTAAGAAGCGGGTCCAGGGTTGAGGGGGGTCAGGGTTGAGATGGTGGTCAGGGTTAAGAAGGAGAAGGTAGTCCAGGGTTGAGAGGCGGTCAGGGTTGAAGAGGGGGTCAGAGTTGATAGGGTGGTCAGGGTTAAGAAGGTGGTCAGGGTTGAGAGAGCGGTCAGGGTGTAGAGGGCGGTCAGGGTGTAGAGAGTGGTCAGGGTTTAGAGAGTGGTCAGGGTTAAGTTCAGGAGTTGCAGAGGCGTCGGTCCAGGATTAAGACGGCAGTCCAGAGCTTGCACGGGTGGTCGGGATTAAAAAGGCGTGGCTAGGGTTGAGAGGGTGGTCAGGGTTGAGTGCAGGGTGTGGTCAGGGATAAGAAGGCGTTCAGGGTTGAGAGGGGCGGTCAGGGTTAAGAGGGCAGGTCAGGGTTAGGAATGGCCGGGTCAGGGTTAAGATGGCGGTCAGGGTTGAGAGGGTGGTCAGGGTTAAGAAGGCGGTTAAGGTTGAGAGGGTGGTCGAGTTGAGAGGGTGGTCAGGGTTAAGAAGGCGCTAATGGTTGAGAGGGCGGTAAGGGTTAACGAAGACGGTGCAGGGATTGAGAGGGTTGGTCGTGGCTTTGGAGAGGGCAGTCAGAGTATGCACGAGGGCGCTCAGAATGGTTGAGAGGGTGGTAAGGGTTAGAAGGCGGTCAGTTTTTTAAGAGGGTGGGGCTCAGTAGTTAGAAGGCGTTAGGGTTGAGAGGGTGGTCATGGGTTAAAAGGGCGGTCGTCAGGGTTGAGAGGGCGGTAAGGGTTTAGAGAAAGACGGTCAGGGTTGAGCAGAGGGTGGGTGATCGGTTCGCTAGGTGGTTAAGAAGCGAGTCAGGTCGCAAAGTTCGGCTTTGAGTGGAGGCGTATCGGTCAGGACGTGGCAAGGTTTGAGTAGGGTGGTGCAGTAGGATACACCGCAGGCGGACAAGGATTGAGAGGGTGGTCAGGGGTTTAAGAAGGCGGCTCAAGGGTTTGAGAGGAGTGGAAGGGTTTAACGGGACAAGGCGAGTTCAGGAGTTATAGAGGCGGTCAGGGGATTGGAAGCGTGGTCAGGGTTACAGGCACAGTCAGGGTTGAGAGGGCGGGGGTAAGGTATGAGCAAAAAGTGGTCAGGGTCGGGCCGGGTTATAAAGTACCAGACTGTCGAGGATGCTCAGGCGTTTGAGAGGTGACGGGTCAAGCAAGGTTAGACTACGCCGGTTAGGTTCAGGAGTTGAGAGAGCGGTCAGAGGTGTTGCAAGGTCATGAAAACAAACAATAGGTCAGGGTCCCCAAAAAAAATTTTGAGGAAAAGGGGCGGCAACTGGCGTTCTTGGATTATACGATACTAGAGAGCGGCATCGCGGGTAGGTATCAAAAGAGAACTCAAGTGGGGACAGGGCCGAGTCTTTAAGGGATGTGACTGAAAGGGTGGTAAAGCAGAAAGGGAAACAAAGGGTTTTAAAGCAAGGCGGTCAAAAGCGTTGGAAGAAGGTGGGTCATTAAGCAAGGTTAAAGAAGGAGGGATTCAGGGTTGAGAAAGGGTGGTGTCATAATAGGTTTAGAGAAGGCCGGTCAGGGGTTGAGAGGGCGTACAGTGTTAAGAAGGGAGGGTCAGGGTTTGAAGAGGGCGGTCAGGTTTTGAAAAAGGGCCGGTCGGTGGTTGAGAAGGGCAAGTCAGGGTTGCAGAGGGTGTAAGGGTTAAGAGGGGGATCCAGGTTGTTGTTGAGAGGTAGTTGGTCGGGTTTAAGAGAAGGCGGTCAGGGGTTGAGAGGGGTGTCAGGGTTAAGGAGAGGGCGGTCAGGGTTGATAGGGTGGTCAGGGTTTGAGGGTGGTCAAGGTTAAGAGAGCGGTCAAGGTTGAGAGGTCAGGGTGTGGAGGGTCGTCAGGGTAAGGCGGTCAGCGGTTTAAAGGCGTCAGGGTTGAGAGGGCAGTCAGGGTTAAGAAAAGGCGGTCAGGGTTTTGAGAGGGCGGTCAGAACTGATAGGGTGGTCAGGGTTAAAAGGGGTCAGGGTTTTGAGAGGGTGTTCAGGTAAGAAAGGCAGTCGGGTTTAGAGGGCTTATTCAGGGCGTTAAGAAGGCGGCGTTAGGGCTGAGAGGGCTTGGTCAAGATTGAGAGCGCGGTCAGGTTTGAGAGGGTGGTCAGGGTTAAGGCGGCGGTCAGGGTTAGAGGGCGGTCAGGTTGAGCGGGTGGTCAGGGTTGAGGGGCGCTTCAGAGTTGATAGGGTGCGGTCAGGGTTGAAAGGGCTGTCAGGGTTGAGAGAGCGGTCACGGTTGAGACAAGGTTCCAGGGTGTACGAAGGGTGGCCATGGTTAACGGCGCTTATGGGTTAAAGAAGGCGGTCAGGGTTCTAGAGGCGGTTCAGGGTTAAGAAGGCGGTCAGGGTTGAGAGGGTGGTCAGGGTTGAGAAGGCGGTCAGGGTTGAGAGGGTGGTCAGGGTTGAGAAGGCGGTCAGGGTTGATAGGGTGGTCAGGGTTAAGGCGGCGGTCAGGGTTGAGAGGGCGGTCAGGGTTAAGAAGGCGGTCAGGGTTGAGAGGGTGGTCAGGGTTGAGAGGGCGGTCAGGGTTGAGAGGGTGGTCAGGGTAAAAAAGGCAGTCAGGGTTAAGAGGGTGATCAGGCTTAAGGTGGTTAGGGTTAAGAGGGTGGTCAAGGTTGAAAGAGGGCCGGTCAGGGTTGAGAAGGCGGTCAGGGTTTGAGAGGGCGGTCAGCAGTTTGATAGGGGGTGGTCAGGTTAAGAAGGTGTTCAGGGTTGAGAGAGCGGTCAGGGTTGAGAAGAGGTCAGGGTGTAGAGGGTGGTCAGGGTTATGAAGGCGGTTAGGGTTGAGAGGGTGGTCATAGTTAAGAGGGCAGTCAGGGTTATGAGGGTGGTAAGGGTTATGAGGGTGGTAAGGGTAAGAAGGCGGTCAGGGTTGAGAGGGTGGTCAGGGATAAGAAGGCGTTAAGGGTGGAGAGGGTGGTCAGGGTTAAGAAGGCGGTCAGAGTTGAGGGTGGTCAGGGTTAAGAAGGCGGTAAGGGTTAAGAAGGCGGTTAGGGTTGAGAGGGTGGTCAAGGTTGAAGAGGCGGTCAGGGTTGGAGGGTGGGGTCAGCGTTGGGAGGGTTGGTCGAGGGGTTAAGAAGGCGATCAGGGTTGAGAGGGTGGTCAGGGTTAAGGCGGCGGTCAGGGTTGAGAGGGCTGTTCAAGAGTTGATAGGGTGGTCAGGGTTAAAGTTGGTGGTCAGGGTTGAGAGAGCGATCAGGGTTTAGAGGGCGGTCAGGGTGTAGAGGGTGGTCAGGGTTAAGAAGGCGGTCAGGGTTGAGAGGGCGGTCAGGGTTTAGAAGACGGTCAGGGTTGAGAGGGCGGTCAGGGTTAAGAAGGCGGTCAGGGTTGAGATGGTGGTCAGGGTTAAGAAGGCAGTCAGAGTTGAGAGGGTGGATAGGGTTAAGAAGGCGGTCAGGGGTTGCAGAGGGCTAGTCAAGGGTTGAAGAGGGTGGTCAGGGTTGAAGGCGGCTCAGAGTTAAGAGGGTGGTTCAGAGGTTAAAGAAGGCCTGGTCAGGGTTAAGAGGTGGTCAGGGGTTGAGAAGGAGGGTTCAGCAGTTGAAGAGGGCGTGGTCAGGGTTAAGAGGCATTCAGGGTTGAGAGGGTGGTCAAGGGTTATGAAGGCGGTTAGGGTTGAGAGGGTGGTCAGGGTTAAGAAGGCGGTCAGGGGTTGGAAGAGGGTGGTAGAGGTCAGGGTTGAGGAGGGTGGTCGTTTTAAGAAGGGGTCAGGGTTGGGAGGGCTGGTAAGGGTTAAGAAGGCGGTCAGGGTTGAGAGGGTGGTCAGGTTAAAGAAGGAAGTCAGGGTTGAGGGTGGTCAGGGTTAAGAAGGCGGTCAGGGTTGAGAGGGTGGTCAGGGTTAAGAGGGGTCAGGGTTGAGAGGGGGTTAAGGTTGGAAAGGCGGTCAGGGTTGAGACAGGGCGGTAAGTTGTTAAGAAGAACCGGGTCAGGGTTTGAGAGGGCGGGTCGGGGTAATCAAAGGGCAGTAAAGGGTCCGAGGGTGGTCAGGGTTTTAAAAAGGGCGGAGCGTTGAAGGGTGGTCCCCAGGGTAAGAAGGCGGGTCCATGGTTGAGGCGTGTCAGGATATAAAGAAGGCGGTCAGGGTTGAGAGGGTGGTCC
>JABUQX010085499.1:0-12500 GCA_015478945.1 Trachelipus rathkii
GTTGTGCCTTTACGTTCAATCGTTGAACCGTTTCGCATTTATCGTGAAACGCGTTTTCATTGCGCCGCTTCAATATATATATATATATATATATATATATATACATATATATATATATATATATATATATATATATATATATATATATATATATATATATATATATACTATATATATATACTGCTATATAAATCTGTTGTGACACTAAAAACTCTTTTCCTTTAAAAATGCAAAACTTATTTTCCAAATATATATATATACATATATATATATATATATATATGCGCTATATATATATATATATATATATAACTAACACTATGCTATATATATATATATATATATATATATATATATTCATCATTATTATTATTTCTAAAAACTCAATATCAGCATTTATTTTAACGCATGATTTATTTGCTTTTTCAAACTATAAAGTATTTCTTTCAACAGTAGAAAGAAATTTTCTTTAGTATTATTCTGGAATAAAATAACTATTGATTTAAAAACAGTACCAAACTTTCGTCCGTACACTTCGGACATTTTCAAGAATAGTTTTATTTTAATTTATATATTTTGATAATATCGAATAACTTATTTAAACTAATAACAAAAATAAATAAACAAAATTAATAATTTTAAAAAGTTAGAAAAGTTAACCTACGTTGACTTTTGTTATTTAAATATGTTTAAAAAATTAGACATTTCATTATAAATGATGCCGAGTACCCGTTTACCTTTACCATACCTTAGAGTAGCCAAATCACATTAAAATCTTTCTTTCTTGCTATGATGGAGAAGCCCTCTTTTATGCTGTTATCAGAACTTTTGTGGTGTTCTTCCCTTAATATGTTGAAATGTTTTTACTCGGCTTATACTTGTATGACATTCTCATGTTGAGGGTGTTCGTGTATCCAATCAATATAAGCGGCGTTACATCACTCAGGACATTGAAATTGGTACACAACGTTACCTCTCACCATCCGAAAGCGCTTCACAGAAGCACGAGCTCAGTTTCAATGGCATATAAGTAAGATCTTAATATAGCTTCTTCCATCTTTTGCTTTAATATGTTCTTTCAAAATTAATTTTAATTTGTTTCTTTTCCTCTTTTTCTGACTAATATTTTCAGTTTTACTAATATACTGAGCTTATCTTTTTCATTTCATTGATAGTATTGGCGAATAAATTATTTAAAGTGTGCTTTATAGTTTTCTCTATAATATACTGAGGAAATTATTGTTTATCAGATTCTTTGTTATTCTTTTAATTTCTAAATCAAAGGGTCCAATCAGACGATATCTTAACGCTCTGTGAATATCGTCTGATTGGACCTGTTTAAAGAATAATCACAATAATAACTCCCCAGCCTCATCCATGGAAAACATGGCTTGCAACTATTTGACCGCCAATACCATGTGAAATAATAAATACTCGGCCTTGACCCGCAGGCTGATGTGGTCGAAAAGAGGAGCTGGTAATTGAGTACTGAAGAACATATTGGCGGGCAGGAAGCAGCGTAAGATGCACTTATAAGCCGGTGGCCTATTTCATCTTCTGCCAGATGACACTTTCAGATGTTGAAGCAATAACGTTGACGCCAGTTTCAATGTTACTGAAAGTGGTGGCACCGCCTGGTGGACCTGAAGCTGGCCTGGCATCATTGTGCGGCTCCAGCCATAGCCGAGATGAGCACACAAATGACTGCGTAAAGGCCTCTCATCATAACAGAAAGAAAGATTTTATGGTGCGCGCTCGAAATATTAGCAAACATCAAATATAATGAGCTCACGAAACACTGTTTAATAACAAAGGGAATCAACGTGAAACAACAATATTGTTATGTTCACCAGTTTAAATGTATTTGCTATTATCAAGAGTGACCAAGCCTCTTCGCCTGAAAATGTCCAGTAACATTTGTTTAAATCAATATTTGACACATTCAGAGAGCAGCTACTGAAAATTTCTTC
This sequence comes from Trachelipus rathkii, assembly GCA_015478945.1. Lineage (NCBI taxonomy): Eukaryota > Metazoa > Arthropoda > Malacostraca > Isopoda > Trachelipodidae > Trachelipus > Trachelipus rathkii. The sequence goes on from JABUQX010085499.1 coordinate 1,971, forward strand.
ATGAACAAGCGGGAAGGCTTGAAAAACAACAAGTCATATGTTATTATTATTATTATTATTATTATTATTATCCATGCAGAGCTAATTTCATTACTAATAGTCTTGACAATAGTTTCTCCCATAATTGTAATGTATAAATAACTAGCTGGTTTTATGCTTATAAATTGCATGCTAGCTTCTCATTATTATTAATTTTTAATGTCGAGTTAACATTTTTTTCACAAACGTAAGTTATCTCAAGCATTGATATCATTCTTAATGCTAAATCGTTAGATTTGGATAATTCTTTTTGATATTATTTAATAGCCAAAGTGCATGCCTACAGCCAGGGCTGCGGAACTGGTAAATTTTTTTCGGCTCCGACTCCGGCTCCAGCATTTTTGAAATTGTCCTTCTCCGACTTCATCTCTTAATTATAATTTCTCCATTTACACAAAGTCATTAATTCTCTTACATACAATATTTTTGTGGTATAATATATATATATATATATATATATATATATATAATATATATATATATATATACATATATATATATATATATATATATATACAGCATATATATATATATATATATATATATATATATATATATATATAACTCTAGCTTAACCTAACAAATATATATATATGTATTTATATATATAATATATATAATAATATATATATAATATATATGTACTTAATAATAACATATATATATATAACTATACCTATATATATCAACCATTATAGAAGATAGAGAGAGAGAGAGAGTCAATGTACAGGACCCACCACGGCTCACAAAGAAGCGGCCACACTGGGTTGAATAATCAACTCCATGAGTGGGTCCTGGATTATACATATTTTAAATATCAGAGAAAATTTGAATGACAAAATGAATATTCAGTCAAAAATAAATTAAAATGTATCCTTACATTGTTAATAGTCCTCATATTACATAACAAAATCAAATATTGTAAAGAATATTCACTTCTTGAAGATACAGGAAAATAGAGTTACTGCTAAAGTGGGAAGATTCAGATAAGACATATAAGACATAATATATATCTTTTAGGTGTTCTAAACCATAAAGTAGAAAAATCACGACGGCAAATGGGGTCCAGTTTGGGATAATCAATGAAGATTTGGCGAACAGATTGCGGGTTATGGCGACGGCAAAATTTGCAAATGGGAGGAGGGTCACGTGGCATATAGTGACTGTGAGTGATATTGGTGTGGCCAATTCGGACTCGTGCAAGTATCACCTCGTGTAAGCGCATTCGTCGGTGGGAGAAAAACCACTCACCAATGATTCGGCTTTATATTTTTAAGTTCAGCACTCTTGCCAATAAGATCGAAAGCCTTGTCGGAGAGCAGGATAGTAATCAGTTGATTGGAGAAGGCCTTGTCGAATGGCATCCGGGAGGTACCTGTAAGAGCTCCGAAAAGAAGAGGTGGCCATTTTTACCTCTCTATCAGTGATTTCATTGCCAGTTACCTATACATGAGAAGGGGTTCAACATATTATGATTTGTTTCTTACGGGAGTGGAGCAGCCGAAGGAATTGTTGTACGAAGAAATTGTGTTTTTAGAATAAGGGGTTTTAAGCGCCTGGAGCCCGCTGAGAGAATCAGAATAGAAGAAATAAGGGTGATCTTGGTAAAGGAATAGAATTCGAGAAAGGGCAATCATTATAGCCATTAATTCTGCAGTAAAAATTGAAGCATGTCCCATGTGTCAGAGGGTATCGTTGCGATCGCCATTAATTCTGCAGTAAAAATTGAAGCATGTCCCCTGTTTTAGAGCCGTCAGTAAACACTGGAATAAATTCACCATGAACTGCGGAATGAAGTAGGAATGATGCCTTTAACAAGGATATATATATATATATATATATATATATATATATATATATATATATATATATATATATATATATATATATATCTCCTCTTAACTATATATATATATATATATATATATATATATAGAGGTGGGATGGTTTAAACCATTTTGTTTAAACCATAAAAACAATGGTTTAAACCATAAAAAAACATGCATAAAATATTTAAAAAATATATATTTAATGCATTGGATTTCTTTAGCATGTTGATATGGTTTTCTCAATTTTTTCAATCGAAGAGGAGTAACTGAAAGGCAATAAAATTTTTTCTGCTGATTTTATATTATTGTGAGAGTCAATATATATATATATATATATATATATATATATAGCAGCAACCTTATATATATATATATATATATATAACCATATATATATATATATCTATACTCTTTGCTAACTCTATCTTCTTCTCTATATTTGTAAATTTAACATTTAAAACATGATTCTTGTTTTTCGAGCTCTTGGGAATTCATTTTCTACCATCGATGCAACATTTCAAAAGTTTATAATAAAACTCATGTGTCGAGTGTTGTGTAGCCACAGCATTAACCAAGCTAAAAGGCAATGACTGTAAACTAATACTGTTTATATTTGGAAGAAATATGAACATGGAGCTAGAACAAGCTTAATCCACCACTCAACAGACAAGATATAGCAAAAGTAAAAAGGAGGTATCATCAGGCAGTAACAGAAGCTCACTTATTGGCATATATTTTCAACCCAAGAATATCAGACCGCAGTACTTTCAGAGGATGGTATTCAAAAAGCAATGGAATTTATGGAAAATGAGTATCCTGAATTTGTATATAAATTTAAGAGTAAATTCTCCTCCATTTCATAAAGTTACCTATTTGATGAGTCTCTGTTGTCAGCAGTGACTCCCTTCATCTTGGTACAGATCTCTCAAAAAAAAATTAGATAAGAAGGTTATATATAAAATAGTAAGCATATTGTCAGCATATATATATATATATATATATATATATATATATATATATATATATATATATATATATATATATATATATATACTATATATATATCTTCCTATATATATATATATATATATATATGCTATATATATATATATATATATATATATATATATATATATAAATATAAAGGTGCGTAAGAATTCATTTCTATATCATTATAGGTTAATTTGAATAAACTTTTCTTTATGCGTTTTTTTTTTTTTTTTTTGTAAAATAATAAAGGAATATAACCTTTTTTTCAGATAGAGTTATATATTATAATATACCCTCTTATTTTTACTTTATAGTTTATGTAAAACTCAAAAATTAATAATAATTTTATACCAGTTTACAGTTATCAAAGAAAATTTGAAATTTAAGAATCTAAAGAAATTTATTAAGAATTTTTAACACCACAAAACCGCAACAATATCACGTTTCTTGACGAGCCTTTTGAGCTGGTTAGAAGTCATATTACCAAATAGACAAATACTACTAAAGCTTCATTTGGGTTTATTTGGTTTATTTAAAAAAAAACAATAGTTTTTCCAACCTATATATATATATATATATATATATATATATATATATATATATATATATATATAGATATCTATACTAAAAATATGTTACTATTTTCTACATATATATTCTGTGAATATATATATATATATATATATATATATATATATATATATATATATATATACTATATATATTTCATCAATGTTTGAATATTCAAATATTGTACATATTACAAAAATTATATAAAATTCTTTTGTATATTTAATGATTCAACATTGGACTTAAATGTAGTAAATTTTGAATTACGTAATAATTTATCAGAACATGAAAAATCTTTATTCAAACATGCAAAATATAAATATTTGAAATCTTCTCACTCTCTCACCACTATATATATATAACATTTATATATATTATATATATATATATATATATATATATATATATATATATATATACTAACATATATGTAATATATATATATATGCCTATATAACAACAACATATATATATATGCTAAGCTTATATCTTTGCTATATACTTCTTTAACCTGTATCATGCTGCTACTATACTAAATATATGTATATATATATATAGATAGATAAGATATATATTTATATGATATATATATATATATATATAATATATATATATATATATATATATATATATATATATATATATAATAATATATAATATATATATATATGCTATTCTTTATATATATATCCTTCAATAACATAATATATAATATTTTTGTAATAATATATATATATATATATATATATATATATATATATGTATATATATATATAGCAACAATAACTAATATATATATGTATATGTATATATCTATAATGTATATGGATATGTATATGTATATATATATATATATATAATAATAGTAATATATGTATAATATATATATATATATATATAATATATATATATATGCTATCTTCTCCAACAATATATATATAACTATAATATATATCATGTTGCAGATAATATACTATATATATGTAGCCATATATATACTTTCAACAACATATAACTTTATATATATATATATATATATATATATCTCATCTTTATAACTATATATATATACCGTAACTTTTCTCTCTCTCTCTCTCTCTCCTATATATATATATATATATATATATATATATATATATAGTATATATATATATATATATATATATATAACATCTCCACATTTATATAGATACATCTGAATGTTTTTTGAAATTTCCCGAGATACACATTCCTCTTCGTTACCACTATTAGAAGAAAGAATACTGTTCATGGCATTTGATAAAGATGTGAATGTGGGAAATGAAGATTTATTTTCCTTATGTAAGGTTTCTTCACTTTTAGATCAAGTACTTTGAATGTCTCCTCATTTTTGTTCAATCGAGACTGTTATTTTTCCAATCACAGTTTGATGGGTAAAAGGTTTTGTTTTATATCTAGGGTCCAGTATTGTAACTGTCATATACTTATTTATCTTTAAATATAAATTTAAAAATAATACCTTTGGACATGTGTGCAGCAAAAATGTTGGAACAGTTGTAGCTTGACAAGTTCTCAATATAGAATCCCTTTCTAAATGGGGAAATTCCGGAAATCCAAAAGTGGAGTAAACTTCTGATTTTATCACTCTTTGTCTGCATTATAATAATAATAATAATAATAATAATAATAATAATAATAATAATAATAATAATAATAATAATAATAATAATAATAATAATAATAATAATAATAATAATAATAAGCTCACAAGATGTGCAATATTACAGATGAACCTTGCATTCAGTTCCATCGTCACTTCAACGCTATTACTTGGCCCACCTGCTGGCGTTTTACATTCCCTCGGGGTTGTTCGTGTGTATTTCGTGGAGCTCTGTATTTTGGCCGGCTGAGGTCATTCCTGGAAGGACGGTGCTTGTTATTACGGCACTTCTAGCAGTGTCTAATTTATATGCAGATTCTAGGTAATATTAGTACATGAGGTTCTTTCATATTTGCTTATTTGAGATTTGTAGTCAAATTGTGGAATGCTGATATATATATATATATATATATATATATATAATATATATATATATATATATATATATATACTATATATATATATAATATATATATATATATATATATATATACATAACATAATATATATATATATATATATATATATATATATATTATATATATATATATATATATAATATAATATATATATAATATATATATATATATATATATATAAATATATATATATATATATATATTATATATATATATATATATATATATATATATATATATATATAATATATATATATATATATATATATATATATGGGTAAGACCAAATCTGAGAGATTGGGTGTATGGTGTATTAAGTTACGATGAAACATTTCTTTGCACTGATGTGTTTATTGATTCGTTCCATAAAGAACTCGCTGAAATTGAAGATACTCCAGCATACTTTCGACATTACACTAAGGTCGCTTACAAACATTTTCAATAAGTAATCAGCTTATCTTCCTTTACATACTGCAAGTACTTTGAGTTACGCAATCACACTTTCTTTGCAACTATTTTAAGTTGACGGTAAGATTATGTATCGTCCGAAATGGTCATTGGAGAGACATCTAATAAAAATTCTTCTCATCCACCCTTTCCCCAATCATCTCTTGAGGGTATGCTCATAAACCTTCAACTTTATCGGTAAGCTGTCTCATTTCTGCATTTGTACTTTTACATTTCTTTCTTGCTGGATAGTGTGATCCTTCAACTGCACTGGAACAAACGACCATCTCAATATTCTAATTATTGTCCTAATACTTAAAACTGTTTTTTTCCGAAGTTTTCTAGTCTTTTTTTTACTAATCAAAACATTTAGAAACATTATTTTCCTAGTCTTATTTCTGATCGTCATATGACTTTCGTAAGAAGCGCTAGACTAGTGATCTCTTTTCCCTTTCTCTGACATTTGGACCATTATTATTGGGCATAAATATTTTTTTGTTGTTGTTGTGGCACCGGATATCTCGAAAGCTTTAGAAAGGGGTTCTCACCAAACTTTGATTTTCAAACATTCCTCTATTTTTATCTACCCTTCTCTCTCATTTCCTTTTTCTCATAATTTTGTAGTAGCTATTGTGAAAGGTGAACGTTCTTTTTCTTAACCGTGTTCTTCTTTACTCTATTCCCTATCCTTTTTTCAATTTTTCTCTAATAATCTTTTATTCAAAACCGTTGCTAGCTTGGCCTTTCTAAGAAGCTTAGGGTTATGTTCAAGTTGCGGGAATGATTTTTCTTCCGAACAGTTAATCCAGTTATATAAGGGTCTTCTTATCCGCTCTTATATAGAATACCGTTCTTACATTTTGGGGGCTCTTGTTCTACCCTTTTTTGGATAGGGTTGAGTCTAAGGCTAATTGATTAGTAAACTGTTCCCTACTTTCCAACATCCTTGACCCGCTACACTGCTGCGTGACGTCGGCGCATTATTTGTTTTCTACAAGTATTACAATGGTAGATGCTCAAAGGAGTTGACCTTTGGCACGTCCCTCGTAGTACAAGGGATGTTCTTCTCACACATGAATTTAGTGTAAATATTGGAACCCCTAGATTTTCTCGTTTTGGTGCCTCCTTTCCGGCTACCTCTTCTCTTTCTTTAAAGCACGAGTCTGCGCTTACCTGATAAATTTGCGTAAGGCTTGGTCTTGGGTAGTTATTCTTCGTCATATAATTTTGCTACACACCATGTGTTGGATCGGATCTTCACCTATACTCATCTTTGTAGATGGTTTCACATTTAGTTAACCTTTTTCATCGTGATATCCCTGGGAATTGACTTGGCCCACTATCTTTTTACTATATTTGCTAAAACGGCAGGTGCTCGAGGGCGTTGACCACTAGCATACCACCACAACTGCGATGCCTTCGTAGTACAAGGGGAGCTTTCTCGCTATGGTGCCTACTTCTTTCCAGCTACCTCTTTTGTGGAACTCCCTGCCATCATGTGTTTTTTCTGCTGCATATAATCTCCCTCTAAATCTGAAAGATTTACGTTAGGTTTGGAAGAGCCTTTCATATTGTTATGTTCATTTTTATTGTTCTACCCCCCCCCCTCCTTGAAAAGGTAAACTGTTAAAAAAATAGAAACTACACAATCTCTCTCTCTCTCTCTCTCTCTCTCTCTCTCTCTCTCTCTCTCTCTCTCTACTCTCTCTCTCTCTCTCTCTCTCTCTCTCTCTCTCTCTCTCTCTCTCTCTCTCTCTCTCTCTCTCTCTCACCGTCGAACTGTTATATACTTGTCTTTCAATACAGTCTCATCCCTTCTATATTCAGATTCTATGGCCCTATGTTTAACAGCTATACTAATTTTTTTCATGTACTCTAGCGTAAAGTTTATTTTATTTCTCAGGATGAAAGCCATGCTCAGAATGAGAAAATTTATTATTTGAAATCTTGACTTGGACCCCTAACATAACAGTGAGCGGATGCCCTTTGGGCAATCTGTTCTGTTAAGCTCTTGATAACTAATTATTTATAATTATTGTTCATATATCTATTGAAAATTCATTAATGAATTGAACTGTGAATTACAAATTAGGTTCCCTAAGGGCTTCAAAATTTGGAAAAAGTAAAGCGATGAAATATTTTCTCAAATAATTTGAACTTAATTTATAATCTCATAATTTATAATTTCATGAAATTGAAGCGGAGCAAGTTGTTATAAACAGGACTATGGAGCCGATTAGTTTTTATGCCACCTCCAACTCCGGCTCCGAATCCGGCTCCGGCTCCGGCTCCGAATCCAGCTTCATCAGGTTCCGACCACAGCTCCGGCTCCTATCTTAGGTTTCACCCGGTTCCGACTGAAGCTCCTGCACCATCGTTTTTAAAATTGACCGGCTCCGACTGCAGCTCCGGCGTCGAAGTCTGAAGCCCTTTACTTAGTATTAAAAAATAAATGTTTTTAATTCTGCATCTTTTTCGGCTATACCAAATTTTTTAATATTTATGCTCTTATCTCCGAAACATGATTATATATATATATATATATATATATATATATATATATATATATATATATATATATATATATATAATGTATATGTATATATGTAACCAATAACAACAGCCATATAATATATATATGTAATATGTAGCCAATATGCTCATAATATAATTAATCTATATGCTGTATAATAATAATATAATATAATAACAATAATAATATACATAGCCAATAATAATAATAATAATAATATATAATAACAATATATATATATGTATATAATAATAATAATATATTTGCTAATAATAATAATAATATATATGTTGTGAAAACTTCATATTTATAGGGGTAGGTTGTTAGTATCCCTGAAGGAAAGAGGAGGAAGGAGAGGAGGAAGAGGATGAAGGAGGAGAGAAGGAGGAGAGAGGGAGGAGGAGAGGAGAGAGACGAGAGAGAGAGAGAGAGAGAGAGAGATTCATTTTTAACATGTAATGGAAATTTTTCTCAAAACCTCGCTGTAACTAATCAAGAAGCAATTTCATTTACCTAATTTTATAATTTCAGACAAAACAGTCCAAAAACGAGCTATGTGAAAGCTCTTGATGCTTGGATGTTCATTTCAATCATGGTATCAGTTTGTACTCTATTTCAATACGCCATTGTTCTTCAGTAAGTATTAGTTTTAATTCCTAGACGAGATTTTACATGTTTACTTTGCTGCAATACCTTTTTGAGGGGGAAATACTTGATATCTTTTATGATTATAACTTATGAGACTAATATTTTAAATGGAATTAACGGTGTATTTGGAAATATGTTACTAAAAAATGCTCAAATAAAAAAAGATATTATAAAATAAACTAAAAATGTAAATTTATGTAAAGTTGCTTTCATAAAGCAAATCTTTAAGATGTAGAGAGTAATAAAAACCAAAGTATTTTAGATTTGCAGATTAAGATTTAATTTAAGATTAGTATTTCACCAATCTTAAAAGCAATATTTAAAACCGGGATTTTGGTAAAAATGCTTTCTAAAGATTTTTCAAAACGCATTAACTCTCTCTCTCTCTCTCTCTCTCTCTCTCTCTCTCTCTCTCTCTCTCTCTCTCTCTCTCTCTCTCTCTCTCTCTCTCTCTCTCTCTCTCTCTCTCTCTCTAAACATAAAAGTTTCTATCCTTCTCTACGTAGTTTTCTGATTTCTTATCCGATCGCTCTATACCAGCTGTGTGGAAGATGCCATCTCTTAAAAATCTCTCATTAGTGATTTTTATCAGGGATATGTTCTATAACCAGCTCTTCTTCAACATTTCATTAAAAACCATGTATATATTTATTTTTTACAGATGTCACCACCGCTCACGGGCAGAGCCCTAATCAAGGAGGGTGGTGTTATTATAGTGTCACTTCATCCCATATCCCCCACTCTTATTCCGAAAATTCAGCGCCTTATTATTCCTTTCATTTTGGAAGGCACTTCACCAAAGAACAGATAACTGATTCTAGTAGGATGACCTTGGAGTAAACGAGTATGACTGCCAATATTTTCTCTTATTTCTAATTTCGACAAAGAAAAACTACTGTTTTCAAGGCTTAAAAACTCAGTTCCTTCACTTTTCTACTCGAAACAATCTTCCTTACAACTACATCTTTGAAAACATATAATCCAAATCTTTATTTGTCCTTTATATTCCTGATATTCCAGTAGCTCTTAATTTTTTCTCTTGGTAAACAAATTTCGAAAAGATAGAGTGCTTTGAAGCGCCTTCCAACTTGTTCACACCACCCCAGTTGCTTCCTCTGTATAGAACGAAGTATGTATAACATATCTGGTGTGGTTCCGTTCATAGTGCTCTTCTTGAAAATGTGAACTTATGGTCTTTCCAACTTTTCTCTTTTCTCATTTCACTGACCCTCTTCATTCTTTTTCTTGCCTTCGAACAATTGCATCACTCTCCTTATACCATCGAAACTACAACAAGAAACACTGTTCTTCAGACATCTCTAATTCTCCTCCTTTGAGTAGAGTTAGTGCAACTCGTCTATCTTAATCATGGGTTCTTAGCCCATGGGTCTCCGGGGTTTTAAGATGGGTTGCCGA
>JABUQX010085499.1:22500-40000 GCA_015478945.1 Trachelipus rathkii
GTGATGCAGTCATTCTCTCCGTTGTCAGCCATTGTTCTAGCTGGGTTATCTATTGTTGCAGTTCTCTGTATGCTATATTTTTAGAGGGATTTTGAGCAGTGAATGTTAGATCATCAGCATAACTATAATTTTTATGGAAGGAGAAGTGGGATGAGGGGAGATCATGCATAAAAGGTTAAAAAGTGTGGGGGAAAGAATGGCCCCGGGGGGGGACTCCATTATATAATTTGTAGGAACGGGAGAAGTGGTATCCTTGGGTGACTCTATGTGAGACGGAATAGGAAATTTGCTATTATATTTTTGTCTTTGATGGTTACGTCTGTATTTATAACACTTATCTATTAAAAGGTGACGGGGACTGTATCAAATGCCTTGTTGATAAATATTAATTTATATGGATATAAATATAGTTTAGTATAATATAGGAGTTTAGAATCGGTTGGGAAGTGGTAGTGAGTGTTTTTGTTGAAAACCATGCGAGTCTGATAGAAGGAAGGGATATGGGAGAATTCTAAGAAGATCTGTGACAATATCAAAATATTGTAATGTAGAAAGTAATAATTTAGGTCTGTACGAAGCTGAGAAATTAAATGGTTTATTTGGTATTATATGTTCATGCTTTCCATAAAGGTGGTAGAATGTTGGTTTGCCATGAAACGTTGAAAATTTGTGTTAGGGCTGTGATAGCATTGGTTCCTAGAGTGGTTGAGGTGAATAATGAATATATATGGTCGGATCCTAATGCTTGTGAGTTTTTAAGGTTTTTAATAATGTTGAATACTTCTAAAGGAGTGAATGGGGTTGGGGTTGGTTCTTGGTTGGTTTTCAACCTTTTAAGCCGCTTAATTATTTATTTATCTGTTAGTGGGGTTTGGGACTTGTGACTAATTTTTGAATAGTGTGACAGAAGAATACTGCATTAGTTTTTTGGGATGAAAATTTTGTTGTTTTGTTTACAGATGGCTTCGTGGGTTGGTGGTGGTTGAGTGTGTGGTGTGGATTTTTTTATAGTACGGAATATATTTGTGGTATTGGTATTTTTGTTTAGTTTTTTGTTTATATAGTTGCCAAATCTTTTTCTGAGTTACGTTGAATAGATTGTTTATTTTGCTGCTTAATTTGGTCTTAATTCGGTTGTTTATTTTGTCTGAGGAAGTTTCATTGTTTAAAAACGGTGACAATTTCTGGTGAAAAGTTTGGGTTGAATTGTTTGCTGTGGCCATGTGGGATGAATTTTTGAGATGCTTTTAAAATTATTTTATTGAAGTGTTGTATTGCTTTGTTGAGAGAGGTAAAATCGGCTATTTGAAAGATGTATATATCTAGTTCTATGAGGTCTGTATAAGCTTGTCAGTTTGCTTTCCTATAGTTGAAATATGTTCTTTTTAAAAGATGTGTAGGTAGGGTGTTTATGTTGAATTGTGATTAATTGGAATGTGATTTGAGGAGAGAGCATGAAATGTTTTGCCAGTTTGTGGTGACTTTAATGTTTTTTCTGGGGTGGGGCAGAAGGTAATGCCAGGAGATGTGAGGTTCTGGTTATGCTTTAAAGATCGTAAGATCGTTGAGTAGTTTGATTTCGGTTAATGATACTGCATGAATGTAGGTTGCCTATAAGTGCATCATTTCTTGGTTTGTGTGTGTGTTAAGACATGCGGGTTTGGTGTGCATTAAAGTCCCCAGCTAATATTAAGTTGTTATATTGTGCTAAGGGGAACAGGTCAGGAGCATAAAATTGCTGGGAGTGGTGGGATGTGGATGGAAGGTTATAATCATTAACTAAATTGCATGTTTTTTGTTAACTTGTATTTCTATTGATTATTAACTGGAAATTTGGTCATTGTTCTTGAGGAGTTGCATGCAATTTGTGGTGTTTTTGAATTGGATATTTTTATGTATAAGTTTGGTAAGACTATGTTTGGGTGAATTCGTGTTTTGTCTTAGGATTCAATAGTTAAGAAATTCAAGAGGATAATTGTTTTGGGCGAGGTTGGATTCCTAATGAAAAAGTTTTATGTGTATGTTGTATTTAGTTAAAGTGTGGCCCAATTTATTAGGTTTATTTTTATGTCGTTGAAATTTGATTGAAGTAAGTTGATTGAATTATGGGGATGGAGGATATGGATTTCTGTGTGCAAGTCTCTGCGTAAGTGGCTGGACCATGTTGGAGAATAATGATTAGGGATTTGAAGGTTGGTGCATTTTAGATAATACCAGAATTGGCGGGTGTTGCACAATACTGACGTTTGTCCTCGACTGCATGATCTATTGCATTTGAGAGTATTGGGCCGGGATTAAATTCTATATCTGGGGTTAATAGGAGTAGTTGGGACGCGTACACTTGATTTACGCACCCCAAGTTCAAAAATGTGTAGACAGAGTGTAAACTGAAATCTTTGAGCTCACAGAATGCTGGGTGACGATTTCGACGATCGGACCTCCCTCAAGCAGTGAGGAGAGGTGTGGCTGTTTGAAGAACTGCCGAGCGTTGCCTTTGCTTGTCCAACATGGAGTTCTTGTCTAACGTCTTGTCTAGCAATCCCAGAGCAGTATTTTCTCGTAGTCGCTCGATCATAAACCCTAGTCATCTAATATATAACTTTTTTTCCTTAACAACGAATGTTGATATAATGGTCATACTTCTTCTTTCTTATATATATATATATATATATACTCTCTCACTATATATATATATATATGCTGCTGTGTTATATATATATATATAAGAGAGCCTAAATAGACAAACCGGCTATGTTTGCTTTGCTGTTGGAAGTCCTTCTTCACCACCAGAAAGCTTTGTGTTAAGCTTTGGTATGTCGAGACTAGGTGAACCAGCAACGCTAAGTTGTTATAACCTTTTTAATAGTTATCTAGTTGTCTCACTTATAGTAGCCTATTGGCTTTTTGGTTAATTTTTATTAAACATCGTCTTTGATATATATATATATATATATATATATATATATATATACTCTATATATATATATATAATATATATATATATGTATATATATATATAACATATATATATATAAACGATCCTTACCTTAAGTTAAATACATTGATTTAACATTTATTAATTTTCTCGATGCTTTATGCCTCAGTCAAGTTTTCATCTGAGTAAAGAGAGAGAGAGAGAGAGAGAAGGAGAAGAGAGAGAGAGAGAGGAGAGAGAGAGAGAGAGAGAGAGAGAGAGAGAGAGGCGCCAAGATAAGAGACTATTTCTTCGATACATAATAAGCAAAACTATGTACAATTTAACTAATAATTTTATTAGAAAAAAACAAACTTATATCTAAAAAAAATGTTATATAATCATATACTACAAATAAATGTCATATTTAACATAAATTATATAAACCTCATTTTTAAGTTTCATAAAATACAGAAATAAATTTTTCGTGCAAAAGAGTTTTAGATTAGCTTTATTTTTGATTTTCCATTTTTTAATAACATTTTTAAGCTCAACTAACATATTTGAGCAATTTTTTAACGCCTTAGAAAAATACTTTTAAGATCCATTATTTTATATATTATATAATTTTAAAACAAGAATTATTTTGACATTTTGTATATATATATATATATATATATATATATATATATATATATATATATATAATATATATATATATATATATATATATACTATATATATATATATATATATATATATATATATATCACAAAAATATAGGCTACACACTATTGTTATGTTTTAAAGCTTTCTTTCTAAATTGTAGCTAAAATATATTCTATTGATGTTCTGACACTTAGTTTTCTATTTTCCCTGATGGAAAACAAACAGAAATACAAATTCAGTATTTTCACTAACATGATTGATCTCAAAATTTAAAATGACAAATTTCATGGTCGACAGGTCAAATGGTCAACACATCAAAAAAATTTCCCGTACAGCCCACCACAGGCGTTAGGATAGGTTAGGTTAGGTTAGGTTAAGTTGAGTTAAGTTTTGTTGGATTCTTTAGAGAAACTCTAAATAACCAGATTTTTTTTTACAACTGTCGACCATTTGACCTGTCAATCATTTTCCCTGTCGACCATTTGGTACTAGCTTCTTTGGTGTTTATCCTTCTCTTTGTAATTCTGATTTCCTATCCTGTCGGTTTATAGCAGCTGTTGTTGACTTCTATATTTCATCTTTTAAAGCCATCAAAAGAGAAGTTCTTCAGGGTTTTATTATATTCACTACACTCCCTTTATACTATCCATTAATGTATTATTATCCATCACTTTTAATTTCTGAAGCGTTCCAAATAATTTTCAATTAGTTAATGCTAGGAGGTTTCCATCGAGCAACTAGAATCTAAACGTTCTCGTTTCTAACTCAAAACTACTTGATATGATCTTCCAAACAAACTTCAGCATCTTCAAAAACACTCAACTCAAATTCATCTGTCTTGATATTTTTGGAATTTAAATTTCTTTGGATATTTTTATTTATTTATTTTTGAGGGAGACTTAAAGTTTCTCTTCTTAATCAAATTTCTGTATATGCAAGGTATCCTAAGGAGCATTCAGAATTTGTTCACACTATTTTAGTTGCTTGTTTATTTGGAGAATTCATCATATATTTGTAAGGTCTGTAGCCTATAGTTGGTTGACCAACATATAATATTCTTGAAAACAGTTGGAGTCTGTGCTTCTCGCCTTAACACTATTTTGCTGTAGAACTTTTCAATTATATATATATATATATATATATATATATATATATATATATATATATATATATATATATATATATATATAAATATATATATATATATATATATATATATATATATATATATATATATATATATAACAACAACTAATATATACTAACTATATATATATATATATAAATATTTACTTATTTTATATTAGATTAGGCAACTTCTTTTCTGAACTCACTAATTGCATACTTCTTCTTTGAGGAGGATTGTCAGAATCGTCTGGCGTTTTTTAAGAAATGTCCTACTCGCTCTCTTTCTCTCTACTCTCTTTCTCTCTCTCTCTCTCTCTCTCTCTCTCTCTCTCTCTCTCTCTCTCTCTCTCTCTCTCTCAATATATATATATATATATATATATATATATATATATATATATATATATATATATATATATATATATATATATATATACTACTGCTACTACTAGTAGTAGTAAACTATATATATATATATATATAGGAACTTTCGCTTTAAAAAGGATGTTAACCGATATATATCGAACGAGCGATGTAATCGATTCGCGTATATTTCAAGGCAATATGGAAAGACAAAGGTTATAATAGACTTTTTTGATTTTTAAAGTAAAGGAATACCCAAGATTAAATCGCAAAGATGGAAAGAGTCAGGGTCTCTCGGCCTCAGCGGGGGACGACTGGGGGAGGGAGTCCCCCTTCTGTCCCCACCGTCGGCTCGAGCCCCTTAAAAAAAAATAAAAAAAAAATGAAAACAAAATTAACATATAAAAATTAACATAATATAAAAAGCAACATGTGGCAACTTTTTCTCTTCTTCTATTGGGGTTTAAGTTAACACGTCACAGTGTATGGTTAGACGATTAGGGTTCAGCGATATTTCGATTTGTAGCATTTTTATGCAACATCTTTTAAGTAACATTTGTTTGTAAAGTTAAATATACATATATACATTTACGTCTTTATATAACATATATATATATATATATATATATATATATATATATATATACTATATATATATCTTCAACTCTTTATATATATATATATATATATATATATATATATATGGCCAACATCCCGAGAAGTTCAGGCATGTAACTAGAAAGCTATAATAGCTTCTGGAAAATAAATAACATTTTTGATTTCAGGAGTAATTTCATCGAGGAAACTAAAAAAATTATTTTATTCTAATATTTATTAATAACTCCTTAAAATTTTAGTAAAATCTTAGACCTGAAATAGCGCAAGCTTTGATTGACCTTGAAGCTGCAGTAGTCTCGGAGAGCAAAGTTGCCAAATACCGTTTTGGAGAAAAATTTTTATTTTTCTTTTTTATATCCTTTTAGGGGTTCCGAGGCACAAACCCAGGAGGGACAGAGGACGAGTCCCCGTCTCAAACCTCCCCGGTAGGCCAAGAAACCCGACTCTATCTATCGTTCTTGTTTACTCGTGGGTATTCGTCCGTTTAAAAAAAAAAATTCAACATTTAACTTTCCGTACATACTCGGGGTAAGCCGCATCTTTGATTTATCAAAAACCTGCAATTTTTCCAGCAATTTTTAACAATTTAATTTTTAAAAAGCGTTATTTTTTTTTTATTTCCGAAGTAAAAATGTCTCCTGATTAATAAAATGATATTTATTTTCGTGTACCTGGTTATAGTTTTTGGTTATGCCTAACTTACTTCGGATCTTATTTATCATATATATATATATATATATATATATATATATATATGTAACCAATAACAATAGCCAGCAGCAACTTGTAGCCTTATAATATATATGTATATGTATATATATGCCAACTATTACCTGGGTAACAATAACCATATATATATATGTAACCATGTTTGAATATATACTATATATAACTATATGAAATATATGTATATATAACAACATCAGCAACAATATATAACTTAGTGTAACTATATATGCTGTATGCTGCTATATGTATAACAATATATGTAACCTTATATATAGAGAGGAGAGAGAGAGAGAGAGAGAGAGAGAGAGAGAGAGAGAGATATCACTTCTTTTAATCAAACTTTAATTAATAAAAATTAAGTATTTAATATTTACTCGGAAATGAGATTTTAATGCTGAAATTTGATGTGCATATGGGACAAATTAAGAGGTCATATTTTACAATACATGAAAATAATAGTACAAAATAAGGTAAACTTTTGATTTGGATTTTGGTCATTAACCCTTTAAACAATCTAATAAATAGCACTATTTAGGAGGAAAAAAATATTTTACACAAATAATAAATAACCCTTCCTTTCTGCACAAAACAGTTTAACATTAAATTTGAGAAAGTTAGAAAAAAATTGTTAGAAATACTTATAGATATTAATTGACAATTATAATTTTATGCAACGTTAGGCTTTTTCAATATTATTACATTTGTCTTTTGTATATGTCCTTACTCCCTACATTTAATTAAATATGAAACGTTGTACAATGTAAAAATGTGAATTATATATACCTATATATTTATTCTTCAAATAAGAGATTTCATTAATTAGGTAGTGTTCAAAATCTATAGAACTTAAATAAAAGATATCGATGATTCGATACTGTTGAAAGATATAGATGCATCGACTATAAATATATCATTGATATTTTTTCGATAGTATCGAATGATAATATCAATATCGAAACTCTTTCGGTATCCCTACTATCTACCCTATATACTCTCTCTGTTCATTACTCTGACCCCAGACTTAACCTCTGAGCTCATTCTTTCATATATATCTACAGAAAAATCTTGAACATTCTTCCCTCTTCTATTTTACCCCACTTCTTTCGACTTAACCACTTTCCCACACACTAATGGAAAAAGGGTTATGATTTAGATGTTTTAAAATACTTTACCTTTTTTGGCTTTCTTTTAGGCCTCTGTTTTTTTCTTATATATATATATATATATATATATATATATATATATACTGTATATATATATATATATATATATATATATACTATATATATATATATATAACCTTATATATATATATATATATATATATATATATATATATATATATATATTATCTTCTATTGGGAAATTGGAAAGTCCACGCCGGGTCACACCAGTTAACAAGAAATTCCATCTCGGACGGGGAGGGGAATCGGAGATCAACAGAGAATAAATACCGAAGAAGAGTGTTTAAAAATCAAATCTTTGTGTCAGATTCTATCGAAGGGTTTGGATATGTCAGATATATGGATATGTTAAAATTCACCGAAATGTCGAAGGTCTGAGGACCAAGAATCGAGAGAACGTAGGCAAAGTAGTGAAGATGAAATAACTTACGAAAGCCATACGGCCGATTTGAGATAAAATTAGAAGATTTAAGACGTTTCCAAATCTTCCTCTTAAGGAGGAAAGATTCTAAAACTTTGGAAAGAACGGAGGTTAAAGCGATAGGACGATAGTTAGAGGACTGAGAGGAGTCTCATTTTATCGCCTGGCCAGACTACGAAGAAACGTTTGCACGTTCCAACAGGTCGATGAAGATAATTGGGAGACGAGAAATAGTTTTGCAGCTCGGAAGCACAGTTTTTGAGGACATTGGGAAGGATACTATCAGGTCGCTACGCTGAGATTGTTGAAAGCTCAGAGAGAGAGAGAGAGAGAGAGAGAGAGAGAGAGAGAGAGAAGAGAGAGAGAGAGAGAGAGAGAGAGAGAGAGAGAGAGAGAGAGAGAGAGAGAGAGAGAGAGAGAGAGAGAGAGAGAGAGAGAGAGAGAGAGAGAGAAGGAAATAATGTTTTTAGAAAAAAATAAATGAATTTGGGAGATATTGAATAAGAGGAGGAATATATATATATATATATATATATATATATATATATATAACATATATATATATACTTACTACTATATATATATATATATATATATACTCTGCCTTATATATATATATATATATATTCCTACTAGATGTATTTTTGTTATATTGCTTCTTCAATATATTTTCTACAAACGCTGTATATAATATATATATATATATCATCGATATGATTTTAAATTAACTGCGTTCCCATTTCTCCCTCTCCCCCACCACCACTCTCCTTACCTTGTAAAAAGTAAAATAGAATTTTTAAGCATATTTTATTTTTTTAAATGAGTAATTCATTAATGAGTAGTAACAATTTTCCAAGAACAGGTCTGGCTGGAAAATAGGAGGCTGGTACTATAAAAAGTTACCCTGAAGTTTCTGATTTCTTCACAAAATTCGTGCATCGATATGGCACCGATGGTCTAAAGATGATATCTCAGCGGTGGTGGAATAATGTAGGTTAACTCCCTTGAATATTTGATAGTACTTATTTAATCCTTTCTTTCCCCGCGTGGATTTCAATATACGTTTCTTGATTTAGAATTTTCAACCAATTAAAGTCATGGCTCAAGAGAAAAGGGGTGAAAGGAATTAGAATGTAGGGAACAGTTTATTAGTCTCTATCTTAAAGATGCGGGGAACTGAAGTCTCCCAATATGTGTGAATAATGTTCCATATAAGAACGGGTAAGACCCTCATACAATTGGAGTAGCTAAAAATGCGGAAGAAAAGAATTTTCGCAACCTAAATAGAAAGCACAGCTTCTTTGGAACCTCTTTAGCAGCCATTATGATAGGTGTTTCCAAGATAGCTTACGGTTTATGTTGAGAAAAAGAATATTCATGTTACAAACAGGTAAGGCGGTTGAGACATCGAAAGAAACTCAAAAATCAGGGGACTGGGTATTTTAGAGGTGGATATGCAGGAGTTGAGTTTTAAAAAGTTAAAATTTACTGAGTTAAGGCTACTCCACCGGAAAATTCTATCCAGATCTGCCAGTGTATCAGAAAATTGAAGACGAGATACAACCCTAGATATAAAGGAACAGATTTGTGATTAGTAAAAGAGTGAAGAATTGAGTCATGGGCGTAAGAATAAATAAAGTTAAACGAGCAACTGAAGAGATCATTAGTGAAAAGTTGGAATAGAGTACAAGCTAAAAAGATCCATGAGGAATGCCACAATTGGTAGGGAAGGAAGAAGAAGTCGGTCTATAAACAACTGCTTAAATAGAAGGATTTAAGAGAAGACTATTGAGTAAATTAAAGGAGAAAACCCAAAGGAAATGAAGATAACTTGAGACAACTAAATATGTATACCACATAAGATTCCCAAAATCCTCAACAGCAGAGGATAGTAGATCAGTAAGGTAGGAAAATATATCACTGGTAGATCTCAAGTTTCGAAGGCCATGCTGGTGGTTGGAGAGAAGGGAATGAAATTCCAAATTATCCAAGAAGCATGAGTTAAGCATAGATTCAGAGACCTTAGACCAAATACAAGCTAAAACAATTGGAAGTTTCTAAACGGCTACTCTTCTTTCGTAAACAGCTGAGCATTTAGCGTGCTTCCAACATTGAGGATAGGTATTAGGGTAAAGGTAATGAGAGTAGAGTTGAATGGGAACAGGCTCCGGCTCATAAGTTCACTCCCGTAAAACAAATGGATGAATGCCATCCAGGTCTCTTCTTTTCTTA
The DNA here is from genome assembly GCA_015478945.1 of Trachelipus rathkii. Classification (NCBI taxonomy): domain Eukaryota; kingdom Metazoa; phylum Arthropoda; class Malacostraca; order Isopoda; family Trachelipodidae; genus Trachelipus; species Trachelipus rathkii. The sequence goes on from JABUQX010085499.1 coordinate 32,759, forward strand.
ACGTTCATAGATGTTGGTATCCTACTTACCAGATCATAAGTAATCTCATGTAAGGATATGAGACACTTGGGAGGAGTAGAAATAGGAGAAAGAATGTCCAGAGTCATCCAATGTGGAAGGAAGCCAAAGAGATAAGCGTTTTCAGTAGGAAAATCAGCTACAGACCTATTAGAGCGAGAAAGAGGAGGAATGACAAATTTTGTCGGAAAAAAATTTATCAGTGGGAGAATTAAGATGAGAGAAAACACGATTAGATCTTCGAATAATATCCCTGCAACGATTTCGAGTCTTTTGGAAATTAGAAAGTGATAAGAAATTAGAAGTTTTCCACACTCGATACAGATTGCCCCTAACCTGAATATATATATACATATATATATATATATATATATATATATATATATATATATATATATATATATATATATATATATATATATATATATATATATATATATATATATATATATATCTTTGCTCTTCTCCTTCTATAGCTGCTGCTGCTGCTATATCTATAACAACTCAGAAGAGCTTTCGCCCCTGTCAGTAGGTCCAGCGTCTTCTCCTTCTGGCCCGAAACTTTTAACCCCAGAATACTCCAGAAAGCCATTTCTCGGCGCAATGGTTTGGACGCCAGTCCTCAAGTTAAATATAAAATATATATATATATATATATATATATATAATATATAAATATATATAGCAATAATATATATAACAAATAACTATGTATAGCCTTAGTAGCGTAGCATATAGTATATATGTATGTATATGAAATATGTAATATATGTACGGTATCTTGTATATATATATATATATATAATAACAACAATAACCTTATTGTATAATAATAATAAGTATATATATATATAACTCAACATAGCAATAAATAACAGCAATATAATAATAATACTATATATATATATATATATATATAATATATATATTCGCTAAGTATATATATATATATATATATATATATATATATATATATATATTAGTGATGAATCGAATAACCGCAAATGCGAAGCAACCACACATATTTTGACAATCGCAACCGCGGTTGTCACTGGTCTGCACAACCGCAACTGCAACCGCAACCACGGTTGTCGCCGGTCTCATAACCTCAACTGCGGTATCAGGAAGTAATTTTTTTAAAAATACTCTCTTATGCTATCAAGACTTTCTCCCTCTCTCCTTATTATTATTATTATTATTATTATTATTATTATTATTATTATTATTATTATTATTATTATTATTATTATTATTATTATTATTATTATTATTATTATTATTATTATTATTATTATTATTATTATTATATATATATATATATATATATATATATATATATATATATATATATATATATATATATATATATATATATATATATATATATATATTATTTTATTTTTATATATATATATATATATATATATATATATATATATTATTACACTGGGCAACAACAAAAAATTCTTTGAGGTGTTTCCTTAACTCCATTAGTGTAATCTTACTAATTTTGAGGTGAGAAAAACGAATATGACAAAGAAAAATCTTTATTAGCTCTAGTTTCTGTGATATACAATAGGTGTAAATATGTTATTTTAACGGATTAAGAGAAAACGATACATTTTAATTGCATATGCCAGCAACATTGAAAGTGCATTTTAAATATTGTTAATGAGTTACATTCTAAGAGTTCTAAATTGATGGATGAACACCTGGCAGGTGGTTCGGTGTGAAGAGTATCATATGTTGACTTTATGAGATCGTTTTGTTTTGGCTTACCTCTTGTAAGGGAGTTCCGTACCATCCCTACACACAGACCAGCAGTAATCCGCAAGTATAGCTTCATTCCAACGGCCCTAATATCTTTGTTCCATTACAGAAATATCCTGATGGAATCTTTCTGTGTTCATCACTGACAGCTCCACAACTAGAAGGGAAAAAGTCTAGGTGGGAGTGGAGAAAATAGATTTTAAGGGACATATTGTATCCGAGTTGATGGTATTTTTCCAGAAGTACTATCACCAACTGAGTGTAGCTATCATCTCTTTTGTTGCTTAAGAATTCATGCATAACTCTCTTTAAGGATTCCCAACCTTCCTTTTCTTTCCCCTCCAAAACTTTTTCAAACGCAGGATCCTTTACAAGTTGTCGAAATTTGTGGCCCAATAAAAATACCTTCCTTAACCTTTGCATCACTCAGTCTAGGAAATTTGTGTCGTAAGTATTTAAAGGCCTCTCATTCCTGGTTCATACCTTTGACAAAATTTTCCATGAGACTCAGCTTTATATGAATATAAATTAGAAAGAAAAAAAACATTTTTTGGGTTCAAGAGAGAATCGGCAGCGACATTTTTATGGCTAGAGTCAAGATATCTTGCAGGTCAGTCTGCTTAAATGTAATGTGTTTTCCTATTCCTAATATTCCGCATACATAAAAAGCTGCAGTACTTAGTGTATCCCTGTTGCAATCCTAAGAGTACAGCGATGACTTTGAGATCGCCTCAGATTTTCCACCTGTGTTCACCATATTTGATTGAGTCGAGGAGGGCTGTCATGTTTGCATTAGTCTCCTTCATGTGAACTGTATGGCCAACAAGAATAGAAGGAGGACGGGTGCCGTTGTGTAGTACTACAGCTTTCAAACTAAACTTGGAGGAGTCCATGAATAACCTCCATTCAGATTTATCATGGTTCAAATTCAAACATTTCATCAAGCCATTAACGTCGCAGCAAACAACCAGATTGTTTTTCCTCTCAAAAAATGGAAGCAGATAGCTCTGACGTTCTCTGTACTGTGAGACCCTGACATCACGTTAGAGAAGATTCCATTGATGTAGTCTTGACTCTAAAAGTTTTGCCTTCTCCTTTGACAAGCCAAGTTCTCGAATGAGATCACTCAATTCTTCTTGACTCAGTCGGTGCGGTGTATTATCGTTTACCTCAAAATCTGGGTCATAGGATTTGGAAGGCTTATTGGGTTCTTCTTCTTTCCACACTGTTTTTATTTTCTACTTCAAGCTCATAATGTTGAGGAGGAGTAGGAACTGGTAGACTATCTAAATGTGGAATAGGTCGAGTAGCAGATGGAAGATTCAGGTATTCAACTGTTGCTCTTTTCTTCCTTGACAATCCTGCCTTTATAGATGGAGTCAAGTAGAAGTAGCAATCATCCATATGGTTTGTAAGCTCCCGCCAAACCATAGGCACAGCAAAAGCCATACATCGTTTTTTATTTTTCAGACATTCTGGTAGTGTAACTGAGCAAGAGTTGCAACATATATGTGCAGCCCATGACTTATCCTGGTTCCCTACCTTCTTATTAAGATAATGCTGATGGGTAGTCTTCAGAAGAGGCGTCAGATTGCGTTTCCGTGACGAAAATATTATTTTACCACATATGTAACAAAAACTATTCAGTAAATTTGCACATTTTCGTGGCATTTTGATATTACAAATTTTACACTTCAAAAGCACTCCAAAACCAGAAATTGTGAAAAAATAAAACGTAAACAATATGAAACTCAAAGTCACATTAACAGTTATTATGTCTTTAACCTACAAACATCTGGGAAACGTTCTGTTATTTCAGTTGAGAGGTGTGACAACTCCCAAAAACAAAATTTTCACCATAATACAACAAATGTAGACTAAAAAAATTACATGTCACTGTATATCCAAAGCAAGAGCTAATCGATAAATAATTATATAATTTTTATGGTGATTTTTGAATTCAGCAGGTTGAAATACATAAGAATACGCTAATTTTGAGCCCGAAATAATTTCATTGTTGGGCTTTATTATTATTATTATTATTATTATTATTATTATTATTATTATTATTATTATTATTATTATTATTATTATTATTAGTAGTAGTAGTAGTAGTAGTAGTAGTAGTAGTAGTAGTAAACAAAGTAATTGTTAAATTTTGCTTTAATTGTACAACCGCAACCGCAACCGCAACCGTAGCAACCGCAAAACAACCGCAACCCGCGGTTATGCAAAAAATTAGCTTCAAATAAATGCTAATACATAAATATATATATATATATATATATATATATATATATATATTTATATATATATATATATATATATATATATATATATATATATATATATATATATATATATATATATATATATGTGTGTGTGTGTGTGTGTATGTGTATTTTGCATAAAGTACTGGAAACATTTTCTAAATCTATAAATCCAAAGAGATATGGGTAACGCTAAAGTAGCAGCAATACTACTGTTTTGTTTTTGTTTTTGCTTTTAACTTGAACCTTCTCCCTAAAAATTGAGTGGGATGAAATAAATCTGCTTGAACGGGAAGTTTTGAAATACTAAGAACATATTATTATTTTTAATAAGATTTTAAAAAAATATTTTCAATTCTGAAGTCTCATACGCAGTAATAACTGTTGAAAGACTAAAAAAAAAAAATTTTTTTTAAAGCAATACTGACTGACAATTTAATTAGAACCGATAGCGAATCTCAAAAATTTAATTACAAAGATCGTCGTATTACTTTGTGTAGCATGAAATCCTTCTATAAAATTCATGCTTTTACTAAAAAACCTAGATTATATCAATAGAATTAATAAAAGTTTCAAAAATTCTTTAATGATCGTTCAACTGTAATCGCCAATGTAGATGACGTAAATTCTAGATATTGAAAAATGTTGTCTGATTATACGAATCACTCCTACATTGGTTTTACGTTTGTGCAGGACACATACCTGGAAAAAACATCATTATAACCGTATATACCAACATTAAATTGCAATGCTCTGACATAATAATAGTATCATAATCAGACCATTATTTCGTTAAAAAAATTGTAACTCTTTCACCCTTCTTCTCCCTTACCACTGATAAAGAAAATTGACATTTTATGGGGGAAATTGTAGTTTTTTCGGATTTTCTACACTAATTCTAATGACACTGGTCAAAAAATTTAAACTATTTATGTTAGATGAAAGTGAATAACTAGTTATTCTCATTGTATTTTTTGTACTGATTTAAAATACGTTAACAGTATTTTTCTATCGGTTATACTGTTTTAGTAATTAAGATATTTAGTAATTAAGATATAAGATTAAGATAATTTGAGGTTGATCCCATTTTAGATTCTAGTAGAGTAGTTGTGAGAGAGCATTTTTGGCAGGGCTGCGGAGCCGCAAGGTTTTGGGTGGAGCCGGAGCCGGAGCCGCGGAGCCGCAAGGTTTTGGGTGGAGCCGGAGCCGGAGCCGGAGGCGAAACTTTTTGAGGGACTGGAGCCGGAGCCGGAGCCGGAGGAGAAATTTTTGGGGATCTGGAGCCGGAGCCGGAGCCGAGTCGGAGCGGCGAAATTTTAGGGGGACCTGGGCCGGGCCAGTAGTCGGGCCGCAAAAGAGGCTGCTCCGGCAAATACAAAATTAGGTAATTATTAATTTTATTACAGGTGTTATATATATATATATATATAAATAACTATATATATATATTATATATATATATATATATATATATATATATATATATATATATATATATAACATGCTCCCAACAACCTGCTGCTCCAACCTTGCTCAGCTATATGCCTGCTGCCAGCCAGCCCCTTGCCCAGCCCAGCAGCCCAGCCAACCAGCCAACACTCCAGATATATATAACTGCTAACATATACATATATATATATATATATATAACCAGCCAACGCTACTCCCAACCATGCTGCTGCTGTAGCCACCTTCCCTTCCCCTTTGCTGCTGCTGCCTTCTTGCTCCAGCGTAGCCAGCCCAGTATATGCACCTGCCTGCTGCTGCTGCTCATGCTATATATATATATATTCTCTTTCAGAGAAATTTGATTATACATAATTAAGTTTCCATTACCAATAAAGGTTGAGTACTTCTATAGATAACTTTAATTAATTAAGTTTAATATCCTTAAGAAAATCATGTCAACTAAACCAAAATCGAAAACACCTCATGTATTTGAATATATTACTCACTCTGATGATAAAAATACTTTCATTGTCAATATGAAATAGTTAACACAGTTGATGGGAAACAGTCAGTTCGATCATGCACAAAAGTCTACCTAACTACCAGTTACTCATGGGGTCTATTACATCTATTGGATCCTTTAAATTAATGCACGACATTTAAAAAGCTATCATCCAGACATTGCTGCAATTGTTAAAAAGAAGGTCGAAGCTAAAGGTAATCAGGAGGGAAACCTTTAATTTCAAAAACTGAGACTAAAGTGGAAACTTTTTCAGTTGCCATAAACTTGTTCCTGTCTATGTTAAGTGAAAATTCAAAATACAATTGATTATAATGGTTGTTAAAGATAGTGACCCATTAGTTTTCTTTGCACATGACCAGGATTTAAGCACTGTGTGGGACATGGCTTAGAAACTGGAAGTCCCTTTAGACTGGAAAAATATTTGCAAAATAGAAAAAGAAAGAAAAAATAAACAAAAAAATAAGCTTAAAAATTGCATAAAGGGACCTTTGTGCATTTAAAAATGGATACTTACATGGGCAAGCTAAATTATTTTGTCAACAATTTTATATATATGTGGACGAAGATAAAAAACAATATTTCTAAAACGATTAGCAGTAAAAGAAAAAATGCTCTTAACATTTCAGCGAATATATTCAAGAGTTTGTTACTGACATCTTAAAAGAATTCGAAATAACAAGAGACAAATGTTAGCTTAGTTACGGATAACGCATCAAACATGATCAGGACGAGTGAAAAATTAAATAAGGACAATGAGGGGGAGAGGAATAGGAGATTGGTAAATGTGATACTGATTTTATTGAATGTCAAAACAGAAGAAGTAATAATTGTTTTCAGAATAGACGATAAAACTATGAAAAGACTATGTTCCTATAACGTTAACATTGCACACATGAAATGTGGAGTTCATACTTTACAGTTAGCAGTGCGTGATGGTCTCCACAATACTCATAGAGCAAATCTTATAAACAGGGCGAGACAAATAGCAAAAGCAGCACATACCCCAAAATTAATGGAAGTTCTAAAGAATCAATCAGCAAAAGTGGCAATCTTAGGTCAAGAGACAAGATAGGGAAGTACATGTCTTATGCTCTAAAGTCTAAAGGCTTCTGCAACTAAAGAATATAGTAGTAGTATGATGGCTGCCGGTACTTCTGAACTTTCTCTCTCCGTCAGTCAGTGGGAACAAATCGAAACACTCGAAGAATTATT
>JABUQX010085499.1:45000-58833 GCA_015478945.1 Trachelipus rathkii
ATATATATATATATATACTATCTTTATATATATATATATATTTATATATATATATATATATATATATATATATATATATATATATATATGTATATATATATCTTCCTATATATATATATCTTAATATATATATATATATATATATATATATTTCACTCGTTGCTATTAAAATATATATTACATAAATTCAAACTTTCACTTAAAGATTCCATAGCTGTCATATTCAGAATTCCAGAACAAACAGCTATAGTATATGTAACATATATATATATATATATATATATATATATATATATATATATATATATATACATATATATATATATATATATATATATATATATATATATATATATATATATATCCAGTGGCGTACCTGGAAGAATACACTTGGGTAGGCAGGAGTCTATATATATATATATATATATATATATATATATATATATATATATGTTTATGTATACTAGCCTTATATATATAACCCTATATATATATAATAACAACAGTCTTTATATATATATATATATATATATATATATATATATAGCTAACGAAAACTTATAAAACATATTTTAATAATTATAATACGTACCAATTTATTTGTATGAAAAGCTTTTTTACAGAAGTACTGCAAATACTTAATTTAAAAGCACATTCCAATTGAGTAATTTATAGATAAGTTTTTAAAACGTTTTTTTCTTTAATATAAAATCTACACTTACTTCATTATGCATTATTTCAATTATTTTATATAATGTAAATATAACTAAATAAAATTATATAAAATTAATATTCAATATCAGAACAATCAGACACATTCGATACAAAAGATTTCAAACAAACCACCACAAGCCGCACAACTTGTCGTACTTTTCACACATTTTTGTACATATTTACGGGAAGAGAACGAAAAGATTCATATATTTTCGATATAGGTAAGACAGACTACCCCGTTCCCTTATAACTTGATATAAAAAATGACGTCATTCGTCCGTCCGTAGCAAAGAATTTTACTCTTAAGTTCCGAGTAGGAGCGAGAATTTCTAAATGAATTCAATTATTATTATAGCTATTGTTATGGTTGTTTTCTTTTAATTTATGATTGAAAAATAGCTTCTTTTTAACTTCTAATATAAATGGTCTTATTACCGGAGGCGTAAGGGCTCTGGAACCGTCGTTGGCACAAGGATTCCCATATGTAAGTTACGATTCTTTCACCCCTTTCAAGTATCTGTCCTGAATATATATATATATATATATATATATATATATATATATATATATATATATATATATATATATATATATATACTACTATATATATATCATATATATATATATATATATATATACTCTTTATATATATATATATACCTTCTGGAGTTCTTTTGCAAAGTTCGCAGGTGAAATGAGGTGCCAATTGCTTGTCATGGTCCCCAACAGGCATGCCAAAATATGCCTGATAGGCCTTTCACATTTTAGCAGATGTATTCACAGGGTACTGTTTTTCTCGTGTCTTCATAAATTCACAGCAGACATACCAAAATATTTCTGCCTTATATTTCCAACCTCTTGATGCTATCCTTGCTGAATGCGCCTATCAAAGACAACGTATCTCCACTTGAACAGCAACTAGAAGACTGATGAGCTAATCAACTAACTATATTGATACTTGAGAGTACGTTCTCTGTATTTATTTCGTCATCTAAGTAAAAATATGTCGTGTATTTAAAAAAAATATTAATTTTCTCTGAAATGTAAATAGATCAGTTTGAAAACAGTGATGTCAAGATAACAAAGGCAAAGTTAGAATTGTATAATATTATTTTTATTTACTTTCTACACAGAAGCAATTAGGAAATAATGTTTCAAAGCAAAGACAAAAAAAGTTTCTTTTTTGATGCCCCCCCCCAAAAAAAAAAAAAAAAAAATCTGCTTCCATGGGCAACTGACATGAAACTGCCCAGTTTGCCCGTACTGTAAATACGTCCATACCCATAACACTACCTGTTGTCTGTGTTATAACAATAAATAATAAGAGAACATACATTTAATAAATGAACATATCATGTAGATCGATATAAGCATAATTTAATTTTTCTACTTAAAATGTTTTGAAGTCTTGGTGTAGAGAACGTAAAGAAACTTGAGAATAATCAAATGCCAGACATAAGAAACCAACAAGAAACAAACATTTGTTCCTTAGATTTAAGGAACGAACAAGAAAAAACATTCGTTCCTTAGATATAAGGAACCAACAAAAAACAGACATTCGTTCCTTAGATCTAAGGAATGGACAGGAAATAAACATTCGTTCCTTAGATCTAAAGAGCAAACAAAAAAACAAACATTTGTTCCTTATTTCTATGGAACGGACAAGAAACAAACATTCGTTCCTTAGATCTAAGGAACCAACAAGACACAAATATGCGTTCCTTAGATCTAAGGAATGAACAAGAAACAAACATTCGTTCCTTAGGTCTGTGGAACGGACAAGAAACAAACGTTCGTTCCTTAGATCTAAGGAACGAACAAGAAACAAACATTCATTCCTTAGATCTAAGGAACGAACAAGATACAAACATTTGTTCCTTAGATCTAAAAGGAACGAACAAGAAACAAATATTTGTTCCTTAGATCTAAGGAACGAACAAGGAACAAATATTCGTTCCTTAGATCTAAGGAATGAACAAGAAACAAACATTCGTTCCTTAGATCTAAGGAACAAACAAGAAACAAACATTTGTTCCTTAGATCTTGAGATCGAACAAGAAACAAACATTCGTTTATTAGATCTAAGGAAAGAACAAGAAACAAACATTCGTTTCCTAGATCTAAGGAACTAACAAGAAACAAACATTCGTTCCTTCTGATTAAACTTTTAAGATATGAATTGATTCAAAATGTGTTTTTCAAAGTAAATATGATAGGTAATCAGAAATATTTCGATTAGCGTGTAACTTAAAGAGTGTTTGTATTTTACATTTCATTTCCTTCCTGTTGATTCAGTACCTCACATTAATTCTTTATATTTTTTTTGCTATCATTTGTATATTCATTCATTATCGTTCTTATCAATTTGCATTCATCATAAGTCACACTTGAACATATGATAGTCTCTGACAAGTAAGATTCCTAAGTATGTCATTCATTTTTGTGTAATTTTTTTTCTAATGTATTGAGAAAGTATTTATAATCTTTCTGCACAAGAATTTCCCTTTCCTATTGCTTATATAGTTTAAAGTGCACATAGACCCTTTTTAATATATATATATATATATATATATATATATATATAATATACATATATATATATATATATATATATATATATATATATATATATATATATATATATATATATATATATATATATATATATATATATATATATATAACATATATATATAACATATATATATATATATATATATATATATATATATATAACCAACATATATATATATATATATCTTTATATATATATATATATATATATATATATATATATACTACAAATTTCAGGTGCCATCTGCTACTGGTTATACTACTCCTCCATACTACCTATATCAAGAAAAAGTAGTAGAAATGATCTGGATGTATTTCGTTCCAATATTCTTTTTTCTTTTTAACTTAACATATTGGCTATATATCTTAATATACTGTAGATTTGTTGGGGTATGTAAATTATAACTACTTTACATTGTTGAATTAACTTTATCAGTGCATATAAGCAGAAAGCGGCTTAACATTTTAAGATTAGGAATAAATTAATCAAATGGAAAATGATTATAAGTAATATTCTTTAATATTTGTGTAAATATGTATATTATTTGTTTTATTGTTTTAATATTAAATCTTGATACTCACATTTGTAGTATGTTCAAATGATGTATAAAATACTTCCACATTTCGCAAAATAAAGAGTGCTTTAATCTCAAGCTTATTTCATATTGATATTCCCTCTTCAACTCATTCCATATTAGTTTAAAAATTGTAAAAGATTATTCGAATTCAGGGAGTGATTCTATCACTGATCATAGTTATTTTTCTAGTTAGAGTAGTAGTAATATCAATACCACATGCATGAAGACTAAATCTTGAGTTCCTTCTAAATCCTGGACATCCTTTGAGAAGGTATCTTTTTCTTTTTAAGACCTTTTTAAAAAAAATGGAAAAAAACTTGGAAAGTTTGCCTCATTTTTGTTTTTGGTTTTAAACATCTAAGAGCAGCGAATATCCTCTACCACTGTTTTCTCTTCTACGAAGTGTTGCTAAAGGCCTAGCAAGCTGACAACCGGTATCCAATTGCTCAAGAAACTCGTGTTTTTTCGGAATCTGAACGATATTTTTTTATGGATGGGTTTCGTCCGGGACGATTGACTAGTACAAATACTTATCGGAGCCGAGTCTTAACGATTTTTTATGGATGAGTTTCGTCCGGGACGACTTACTATTGCAAGCACTTACCGGAGCTTAGTGAAAAAGAAAATAATTTTATAATCTCGGGATTCCCAGAAAATTATCTTGGGTCATTTTTATGATAAATATTTGACAAATTATATTTCCAAATTACACTGATCTACAAATATTTTATTAAATGTTCACTTTTATTCTGAATCTGAAATTTCAGAATTTCCCTACCGACCTCAGGTTTTGTATCAGTTCTTTTTATTTTTTAAAAGCAAGTACCATGCATAGCTCCATTTGATGTATTTGACCCATCACTGTACCATCATAAATGAGAAATAATTAGTAAATATAGAAGCATCTGAAAACTTTTAAACAGGCATATCTAGGCCTATATGTAAGCCAGAGCTTAGATATATTTTTCATGTAGCATTCAATGCTGCAACTATATATTTCATATGTTTTCGTTTTAATACTCTCTCTCTCTCTCTCTCTCTCTCTCTTCTCTCTCTCTCTCTCCTCTCCTCTCTTCTCTCCTTTTCTCTTCTTTCTCTTATAGTATATATATATATATATATATATATTATATATATTATATATAATATATATATAATTATATATATATATATACATATAAATATATATTAATATATAATTATATAATATATATATATACATATATATATAATATATATATATATTATATATATATATAACTCTCTTCTCTATCCTCCTTCTCTTCTCTCTCTCTTCTTCTCGTCTCTCTCTTGTAAAGAAAGTGTGTGAGTATATAATATATCTATATATATATATATATATATTATAATAATATATATATATATATATATATATTATATATATATATGATATATAGTATATATATTATATATGTATATTATTTCATATATTATATATATTCATGTTCATTGTTGTTGACTACAGTGTTTTCTATAAAATGTTAGTTATTACATACTGGCTATGACTCGCAGTTGCCATAATTATCCAACTCTTTCTGTTATGTATGTGGTGCTAAAGTCTTACAATAGAAATAAAACTATTGATAAAAATATCGTATGAGCTGTATTTTGGATGTAAAATAAGTGACCATGACACATTCTGGGCTTCTCATATCTGTTGACTGGTTGGCTGAATGGATCTCGTCAGGTATACATTCCATTATAGTTGAGGACAACACCACGACCGAGGTTTAACTCCATGACTGTTATATTTTGCAATAACAAAAATACCGGGCATAACAGCTAAGACCTAGATATCCCTTCTGTTATAAGGCTAGTATTCCGCAGACCAGAGCTTCCAATACCAATATCACCAGAAAAGTAGATTTTTGGTAAAGATAATGTTACTAATGCCGAATCAAGCTTAGACGTATTAGGTAATAAAGAAACAAGAGACCGAGAGATTATGGAAAGTATATATATACTGAGCCTCATTTAATTAATTAGTTAGAATTAAATGATCTCTTTCATGATCTTAATTTATATAAAAAATAAGCAAAATTGCTGTCACCAAGATGAAGAAAGGATGGAATCTTTTACAGCAGAATATTAAAATTGATGATTTTGGTTACAGACAGAATGAATTTGAACAATTCTATTCTCAGTATGATAAACTATTTTATGGCAATGATGTTGACATTTTTCTGAAAGCATTGGAACAAACGCACGATCATAAAAAATGGAGTCTTTTCATAAAATTCTCAAAACTTAGTTTGAAAGCAGTACTATATATATTTAGATATGAGTAAACACCCATCCCTGTAGCTCATGCTGCTCACATGAAGGAGTCATCTGAAAGTGATAGCGTTCTTATATAAGGGTTGGAGCGCAATTTGAATATACAGAGTTCTGCTGCTTCTTGTGCAAGTGGATTAGAAGGAATACGAAAAATCACTATATACAAAAACAGTGGCCAAAAAGAGAGAAGCATTTATTGTGGGAGAGAAGAATATAGTAAATCAAGTACTTGTTTTGCTTAAAAAATTTATCTTCACCAACACATTTAAATCTTTGATTGATTCTGGATTACACTTTATGAACGGGATCTACCTTAGATGATGCTAAAGTATATTTCCTGGACCACAAAATAAAACTAATGAGTGATCCTGTATTTGAAGAAAGTTTGAGTGAAAATTAGGTTGCTGCAAGAAAAACAGCCTTAAAATGTGGTAAACAACTTTCTTGGAAATCATAAGGCGGAGAATTTGAGAGATCCTTCAAAACTACAGAGAGCTTGGATGTAAATCTCTGGGGAAATAATTTGAGGTAGTCGCTCCAAGGTGGTACGCAGCATATGAATTTATATATTTAATAATTTGTGTAAAAGATTGACTCTCACTCATGCGCTTTGACCGCCAAATCAGATCTTTTGCTTGCAACCTGCTTGAGATATTCAAATTGATCTAATGAAGCACATTGTGCGTTATCTGTAACTGCAAAGAACCATATTTGCCCAAGCATCTCCTAATATTTCGCCAACACACTAAAAATTTTCCCCTCTCAAAATTAACACTTTGAGTGATCAGAAGTTTAATTTTGTTTTTATTTCTTTAAATTTGCAATCATATCAAAATCTCACTTTGATGGATTACGTAAAACTATCAAAGACGAAAGACCCCCTTCCCCTTTCAGTGCTACGTAAAGAGTTACGCAATTATTTGGACAGCCCCAACAGCTATTATGAACTCTTGTATTTATTCAAAAGAGTAAACTGCGATATATTTTTAATAATTACCTAACGTTATTGTTATAATTACTTATCGACGAGTAGCAACTCTTTTATTTTTATTGATCCGGTAGTTTATTATCAACTATAAATAATTATAATTAACTACTGTGAACCTTATCATTTGTTTATATTGCGAAATATATAAGTTTATTGCTAAAACATATTAGGCAATAAGCTAAAAACCTTTATTTATTATTACTATATTATCATATATATATTATATAGTTATTTTATATATATAATATATATATATATATATATATAGTTTATATATATAGTATATATAACTATATATACTATATATATTATATATATATATAATTATTATATAATATCTATATTATATTCACAAAATTTTTTAAAAACTCTATTTTCATTACACAGTATCGTTCCTTTTATCTATTTATCATTATTATTCTTATTATTCTTTTTTTCTTTATCTTTTTATATATATATATATAGGCTATAATATATTATATATATATATATAATATATATATTAATATAAATATATATTAATATATATATATATTATATATATATTATATAATATATATATATATATATTATTATTATATATTATATATATAATATTATATATATATATATATAATATATATATTATATATTATTTATATATATATTATATATATTATATTATATTATATATTATATTATATATATAATAATAATATATATATATATATTATATAATATATATTATAATATATTATATATATAATATATAGAGAGAAGGCATATTGGACCCCGCGACCTTTTTGACTTTTTTTTGACCTTGAATTTATTTTGACTTGAATTTTTTGACCTTGATTTTTTTTTACAATTGAGCTTTCAGTACCTTCAGTTTTTATGCCTTGACCTTTTTGGCCTTACTAATTTTTTTGGCAACCTAATTTTTTTTGGCAACCATAATTTGTTTGGCATAACCTATTTCTTTTGGGACCCTAATATTTTGGCAAACCTTCGAAAAGGGTTGCGGCAAACGGTTTGCCACAGAACCGGTTGTACGTGTCACCTAATTTTTCGACCAACCCTTGTGTTCTGAGTTGCTTTTTGGCACCCTAATTTTTTGGCCTCCCTTTAGGGGCTTAGTTTTTTGATTATTTCGGTCACATCTACAAACACACACACAAAGCACACACAAACACACACACACACACCTCGCTGAATTCCCCTACACCCAGACTCCACATAGCCTACACCCAGACTCACCCAGCCTCCACATAGCCTACCCCCAGCACACTAGCCTTCACCTAGCCTACCTACACCTAGCTCCACACCATCCTTCACACTAGCCTACACCTACACCATATTCCACCAGCCTTCACTAGCCTACACCTACAACTAGCCTCCACGAGCTTAGCTAGCCTACACTACCTACACTAGCACCCAGACCTTCCACCTAAGCATACACCTACACCACCCTAGACTCACCCAGCCTTCAACTAGCGTACACCTATACCTAGCATACACGGGCCTCAACTTTGGTGGCTCAACTTTTATGGCTCAACTTTGGTGTCATCTTTGATGGTACATCTATATTGATGATTAAGCTTTGATGACTCAGATTTGATGGTACATTTGATGGTTCCCAATCACAGTAAGAAGTATCTAGGGATGTTATTAGTATTCTATGAGTATTAGATGAGTGCCTATGAGTGCCAAGTGAGTGCAATGAGTGCAATACGCAGCTCGCCAGTGAAAGAGTGGGCCCAATGGAAAAAGTGCCAAGTGAGTGCACAGTAGTGCAACTGAGTGGCCACATAGTGCCAGAACTGAGTGCCACTTTTTTCAAGCTTTTCTAGCCTAGCCCCCCTGAGCCTAGAATAGCCTAATTATGGTGTCTACACTTAGGTTATGAAGGTATGAGCGAATCCGATTGATGTATATTACAGCTTGCTAGGGATGCTTCTACTATGTGTTAGTATTTTTCTAACACCTTATATAACTATTATAATATAATATATATATATATAATATATATATTATATATATATATAAATATAGTATATATTATATTATATATATATATATATATATATATCTTATATATAATATTATTACTAACACCCACAACACAATCGCACAAACCGCTAGGCCTACTGTATACACATACACGCCGCCCCTTAGCACTTACACCCCCCTACACTACAACATCACCCACACATAGACAACTTAATATGGCACGTTATATCACACTATGTCACTTTATACACACATACATAGTGAACACTTTATACGCAATCACTATGACACTTTAATACACTATGACATTATAAAGCACTTAACTCTCCATGAGAACACTTACACTAGCCCATGATACAGTAGACACTGTACAATTACATACATACACCTATGACACTTAATAAGCCTTCTAACCATAGACTATTACCACTGGCCATATACACTTACACACTCAACACACACACACAGATACAGCTTACACTTACACTCACCACTTCGGTATTTTGGAAATTGCTCAAACTTGATGCCTCAGCATTGGATTCTAGCATTGATGCTCAACTTTGATGGATTGATGCGGCAGCATTGATGCATTTTCTAACCTTTTCTACCCTTTTCTACCCTACATCATGGAACCACCACCTATATTGATGTCTTCCCCTAGGTCATAATTGGAAACACCAGGGGCAGAAGCGCCCTCAGCGGCAAAGACCAGTCATCCGACCGGAGGTGCGCTCCGCCGCGTCCCGTCGCCGCAGTGCGCGCCGCAGGCGCATAACTCCCGGTTACCCCGGCCGCGGGTGCGCCGAGGGCAATATTCAGGCGAATGAAAAATAATATACTATGAGTCATTCATATTTTATTATCAATACTATACATTTTTATTAAAAAAGTTTTCGCCGAACCTAAAACTGGTAACTCATTACAGAACTATTTATTTAAACATATATTTATTAACATTTTTTTTCTTTTATGTTTTTATTAAAAATTCTTTAAATTTTAATTTTTAAGAGTAAATTCGGATCTTTGGAAGAAAGCCAGAGTGTCTGAATATATAATCATTTTTATTTTACTACAATTGTAGAAATTTTACTAAAAACATATACTTTCCATACTTAAAGCAGTAAATAAGTAAATCAATAGAGGTGTTACTAGAACAAAGGGAATTGTTAGGCTTTTGTTTTAACTGCTTACTGTTAACTGCATGTTTTACTGCTTTACTCATATGTTTATACTGGCTTTAACTATTCATTTTATTAACATTACATACCTAAAAGAAGTAAATCAGTAAATCAATAGAGGGTTAGTATACCTACACAAAGGGCATAGTATGCTTTGTTTAGTTTGCTTTTCTGCTTTACTCGATGGTTAACTGCTTAACTATATGTTTTACTGCTTTAACTATATATTTATTACATTACATACCTTAAGCAGTAAAATCAGTAAATCAAGTAGAGGGTGTTACACAAGCACATTGAAATCGACTTGTGTCTGAACTGGCTTTACTGTTTACTCCTTTTTACTGCTTTTCTCATATGTTTTACTGCTTTAAACTCGATATATTTAATTACATTACAGTACCTTAGAAGCGTAATAGTAAATCATAGGAGGTGTTACATAGCAGAAAGGGGATTTAGGCTTTTGTTTTACTGCTTACTGATTTTCTTTTTGTTTTACTGCTTTATGCTTTAATTATATGTTTTCTGCTTTTAACTATATGAGGCTTTCTGCTGATTAACTCATAATATTTATTAAATTATGTTTTCTTTAATATTTTTTATTTTATTATTTTTATTTTTATTATTTTATTTGTTTTGTTATTTTTTATTTTTATATTATATTTTATTTTTATTATTGTAATTTTTATTATTTTATTTTTATTTTTATTATTATTTAATTATTTACTTATTTATTTAAAATGATGTTATTATTTAAACCCACACACACACACACAACACAACACACCCACACACAACACACACTTACCATACTACACACACCCGGTTTTAAACATAATCAAATAGTTTTTTTGTATGAAATAATTTATTAACCATTTTATGTTTTTAATTAAACACGTACATTTATATTAAAAGAATCAATTAAATAATCTAAAATTATTTTCAAAGTTTTTAAAACTTCTATTATTAATCATCATTATCTTTGAACAAGAATTTTTATTACTGTTAATATTTTTGTTTATAAATTTTTATAACTATCAAGTTTAAATATTTTTACTAAAAATTTTCTGAATTTTATTAAAAAACATATATTTTAACGCAAATTAAAGCAATAAATTCAGTAAATCAGTAAGCAAGCCCCTAGCACTCTGACACCTAAGTATGTACGTTTTGTTCTAATGAATACTGGTTTACATATCTTTAGATGTAATAAGTATAAAAATAAAAAAGTTCTTCTTTAAAACTAACATGTATTTTTTTAAAATCATTCTAACTTTTTTTATTAAAAATAATATTTACTTACATTATAGGACTTGATTCCATGATTAACTAAAATATTTCAAGTTTTTTTTAAATATTGGAATTTTCTTTATTATTAATTATTATTATTATGTACAATTGATCCAGCACGAGAAACACAACACGCCCGCACTCTTACAGATAGAAACTGCCTCTTCTGTAAACTGTTGAATCACTATTTAGGCCTAAAATTTAGGATAATCTTTTTGTACCCCGGGGAATTTAGGACTAATACAGGTAAAATATATTTCAAACTGACTTTTTCTGTAAAATGTGGTGCCATAACTCTTATCCTAAATTTAGGCTAAATTTAGGATAAACTTTTTGTATCAGCTGAGTTAGCTAATACCAGTCAAGAAGGAATTCCAGTTTGACAAAAGAATCATTGTCTATTAATTATTTTTTAATAAATATATTTAACTAACCATGCTGGTTGGTAGATCCTTTAAGCAGGTAAGAAGGAATGTTTTCCTTATGTGATTGGTCCGAGTAGTTTTCCCTTAGTTCATGAGGATCTTACTTTTGGATGAATAACGTCCTTTTTGTTTTTTAAGTTATGTAAAAGCATGTTTTTTCATATCCTGAGCCTTACTGTGGATTGATGAAAATTAACTTTTGTTTTTAAGACTTGATATTTGGAGCAGGTGTGTTTTCTATTATTTTTAGACCCAAAACTATTTTAAATCATAGTCATTATTAGCTGTTAAGCGGTGCACAAGTTATGTGATATGTTATTAAAGGAGTTTTTATTTTTACCTTAGTTTATATCATATTTATAATAAATATTTACATTGAGGAAATATATTAATTTCACTAGAAATACGATAATAATATATTCCATAGTATATAGTAGATGAACGTGAAGTAAAACGCAAGAGCGCCCGAAGCGCGACACGGTCCGACGCATGAACCCGCGGCGTAATATTACTACGCGGTAGCTGAAATATTTCTTTATGAATAATAAGTTGTAAACTTTCATTAAATCATTTTGTATTTTCAAATATACGCTTCTATATTATGAGCCGTCCATTTTATTTCTTACTTGAATATTTTTTAATTTAGTTTAATAGAAATCCATTTCACTGATAAGTTTTCTTGAAAAATGCATTTAGTTTTGGAAAAGAAATTTTGTTTTTTTGAAAAACAGTTTGTTTATTTATCCTAAAGTTATAATTCTTGAGTGAAATAGAACAAATAGTCTGGATGTGACGCTGACCATGTTCCTCTGTGTGGTATGCCTTTAAGATCTTATTACTGCTTTAAGGCATATAAAACAAGTTTTTATGGCTTAAAGCTACACCTACATAGGAAGTAGAGTTTAATGTTAAGAAGTGTCCCATACCTCCTTTTCAAGTATGTTTTACGGTTTAAATCTTCTTATGTATCTATGACAAAGATAGTTTATTCTAAATATTATTAAACTATATTATATATTAAGTGAAGACACACCAATGGTGTAATGCATATAAACTTCCTCCTTGTACAAACGTATATTCTCTTTATGGACTTCCAGTATTGGTATCATATTATTAGTAACTGTCAAAATTTACAATCGAAGTTATGTAAGATTATACTATTCTATATCAGCGCTGTATGCAATTAGGTAAATCAAGATATCTCACTTGGTTTTTCTAATGAAAGCACTAAATTATACCAGATTTTAAATAAATAATGGTTTGAACTATGTATAATATTTCGTAAATATGCTTTGATCGACAGTACACAAACTAAATATTTAACATTACTGAATGGACGTGTGTCCAAAAGATTCAATCCTCTAGGATGTATGCCTACCATTTTTGGAATACAACGTCCATATTTTCGCGTACCGGTGTAATATTACGCCGGCGGGTTAATGCGGCTGTTCCGCACCGGGTCGCGCTTGCGGGGGCTCCTCTGGCGTTTTGCCTTCACGTGATCTACTATAAAATCTAGTGAAATTTATTTATTATCTATTCTAGTGAATTAATAATTATCTCATGTAAGTTTTATTATAAATATGAATATACAATTAGTAAAAATAAAAAATTTTAATACAATGCAATAACTTGATCCAAAAAATCACTCAATTTACTAGGATTTTTAAAATGAGTTGGGTCCTAAAAGATAATAAAACACCAACTGCTCAAATTACAAGTTTAAGAAAAAGTTAATTTCATCAATACAGTAAGGCTTCAGGATAGTGAAGAAAATGTTTTTACATACATTAAAACAAAAA
>JABUQX010085500.1:0-32460 GCA_015478945.1 Trachelipus rathkii
AATTTTACGTACTTCCTTTCGTATCACCTCCTCCTCTCCATCAAAGCCCCCACTAACGTTAATTTTACATTAGAACAACATAATGAATCCGATAATCCCCTTCAAACCCCTCACTGATTTAACATCCAACGACATACTTGCGAACATCTTCCTTCTTCACAACACTAAAATTCTAATCATACTGTTTTCACCTTCGACTACCCCATCTCTACCTATCACGCATACTTCTACTAACGTTATGGATATCTCCTTGTGTTAAAAAAGTATTACCTACTTTACACTCTAAATCCATTAACTTCCTACTTCTTCATCTATGACATCTCACCTTCTTTACACCTGCCCCAATCCTCAATCCCTTCCCTCAAACTTTTCAGAAAATTCGCCCAACAACGAAACCATCATCCCCTTCGCCATTAATACTACGGCCTAGGGCACCTCACTATTTTCCCTCTCCCTTTCCAGTATTCTAACACATTTCCTTGCCACCCCCAACTCCCATCTCGTAATTCTTTCATAACTATCACCATATACACAAATTGAGAGAATACCACCCGAACAGGAGACATAAACAACTGCTCCTAAACTACCCACGTCTTTATGAAATCTAACATTCATCACCAATTTGTGTTAGATCAATCTTATTACTCATATCTAACACTGCTTCAGACTATCGTCCAATCCAACACCTATTACTAATTGCTATATATCCCATTCCATACAAGCACCACACCCCACAACACCCAGATAATCATTACAAATATACTTTCAATCCAAATATAGACCACGTGAATACTCATGCGTCTAACAAATAAACCTGTATCTAATACCGCCTTCATGTATTATTGAAGAAACTCATATAAGAAACCCAAATGTCAACTCTCAATCTTATCCATCACCCTTTGCACATTTTCTCCAACCTTAATATTACATTATATCTATCATCATTAGTAATTTCGCTTTATTCGAACACCTGTACAGAATCTACGATCCACCCAAACAACAGTCTCTCCAGCTCAATATCACTGCTTTGTCCCACCTAAAAAGCGCCCACATCCATTCGTTCCCTTCCCACACAAATTGAAACATACTCCTCTCTCAGCCTCCCCTCCTTCACAGCCTCTCTTATCCAACCATACCCGATATAACCTTCCCTCCAACACCCACATAAACTTATTCCCTCTAAATTTTCTCAGTTCCTTTTCTCCTTCCTTAATATAAGGGTATATATATATCAATATTATAGTATTAATATATATAACTAAAATCCAGGACAGCAATCATCAACAACTGAAAATATATATACTTAATTATTCCAAAATCTGATGAAGAGCATCTGAACACACATGTCAACTCCATTTGTTTGCAGTCATAATATGCTAAAGAGGACTCGGATTGCAATCAGTAGTCAACTGCATGAAATACATCGTAATTAAATCCTACCTATCTACTCCTCTTCTCTATCATCTAAACATTGTTCAGAATCCTTCTTACATGGACCATGATAATCTTAAATGACACAGTCATACTATTGTTTAACTACGAAATGCATTAGATACTGATAATTGCTAAGGGTGTAAGAAGCTACTAACCGCAATACATCACACCATTACTCCGAGCACTGTCATTACAGCATTTCCTAAAGCAAGAGAAATATTAAGTATGGTAGTGTAGGAAAATCCAGTCCAAATCCCATACTTACCACCTATTCTGCCGTTCAAACGCCACCTCTTAGTTCCGCCTGACTTATAGATCGAACGAGCAAGCGAGTAGGGGGAATACGATATGTTAGGGAATGACATGTCGGGCGTTATGCTCTTTATCAACACTGGCCTGCGAGACAGGAAGAGGATTCTGAAATAGAGTGCGGATGAATAAATGTGTTGTATATTTTTCTTAGAGACATTGAGAGGAGAGTGTACTATTTTACACTCATTTGAGTAATGAATATTTGCAATATTTTTAGACATATTGGATGTTTTTAGTATATTTGACCCCCTTACTTGAGAGAGTATGATGTGAAGAATATATGTGAACTGGCGCAATAAGAGAAATGTAGATCTGCAATCGCATTAAAAAAAAGAATGGGAGGTGGTAGAATTATTACATTCACCCAGAATCGAAGTAATAATGCGTTACTCTCCTCGCTTATCTTTATAACTTAAATTTTTAAGTTACTAATTTCATAACATATTACTATTTCATCCTAAATTCTGTTTGTTAAGGGAGTTGTTCAATAATTATGCTACCCTCCTATTTATCGTGAATTAGTAAAGGTTATTGTATATGGTTTTTATAGACCCTGTATGACTATTAATCTTAGTTTATTATATCTTTTATTAAGAGAATATTATATACTTTATTTAGCTAAGGAGTATTTTACTTGTTTTATATTTTTTGAAGGTTTTGTACGAAAGTAGATTTTGGATTTTTTGTGGAGTGAGTTGAAAGGTTATATTATTATATATTTATTATTATAAAAAATAATTAACTTCGAAAACAAATACTTAATAACTTATTAAACGAGCTCATATGGTGGAACAGTCAATAACTGAATAACACCACACCAGATATATACAAGTGTTAGTTTAGTAAAAGGACCTGATAGTTTCACAGAGTGACTAACTTAGTTAATAATGTATGTTAATATAAAGAAATTTTATGAATCTATAACATTAGGAAAGGAGGATAGATTATATATTCAAATAAGGGAAGAATAAAAGAATTATTTAATCAAATATTACCACAGGAACAAACACAATCTCACATATAAGAAAAATCGTTTTCAATTAACGTGTTCTAATAAAAAAAAAATAAATTTAACAAAAATAATTATAATGAAGTGTGTTGCAGCTGAGAAATATTATTGAACCTTTAATTCACAAATCAACTTCTATAATACACAATTAATTTACCTGAGATTTAGTTATAAATTGTACACTCATATAAGTATTGTATCTATTATAACCAAAAACATACTACACTTATTTATTCAATCAGTTTTACAATCTTATTGATATTAAAGATGATATTATAATAAGAATCTGAAATACATGAGGCATTAAAATGATGGTATTAGTATAATTGATTAAAACTGTCTTTTAAAATATCTGTAGTGAAGTTTAATTATGATAGAGGATATAATAAACATATTTATAATATAATGTTTCCTATATCAGTGCTCAGTTAGCTCAATTTTAAATGGTGCGATGAGATATATGTAAATAGTGTGAATTATAACGCAGGACCTTCTCCTATTTTTTTAATAAAGCATAACAAGCATACAATTAATACACATATTTGCAGTAAAGCTACATTACTTAATACTCACTATTAGATATTAAAATTCATAATAATATATTTTTGTGAGATGGATGATTGTCTTTCATAAGAGAACTTGATTATATATTTTATTATTACTTCTTAATAATATGTAGAACCTAGAGGAATACAATGTTTTGGTGAGAATGAGTATGGACAAATATAATTAAATTAGGTACGAGATATTTACGCGTATAGATAATATGCGACAGTGGAAAGGAGGTATTTCTTAAAAATTACTAGTCAATTTAGTTCAAGGATATTATGTAAAGAAACATAGTAATGATTTTCAAAGAATATTATAACAATTACTAAATACTTAAGATCTCATGATAAGAATTCATAAAGTTTCTTATTGATACATCTCACAATAAAAATGATATGTGAAATAAATGATATTAAGAGTTACCCATAGGGATCTAATGAAGAACATTTACAAAGTAGTCAGAACTAGAAATCCAAAAAATGAAGAGAGAATAATAAATTTAGATAAAAAAAATAATATTCCATACAGAATCAATAATTGAAAGGTAGTACAGAGAAAGATGTAAACTGAAAGCTTGACAGAAGAAACGCTATAAAATCAAAAATTTAGAAATTGGAGAGAAGAAAAAGTTTTAAACTCCATAATATTTATCTCACCATTTTATGAGAACTTTGGATCACTTAGTGATAGATTTAATTCACTAGTAATAGGCTGTATATAATGTTAAAGTACCTATTTTAATTGTTAATTTCTTATTGTATAAATAAAACTGTTTAATTTTGGTAAAAAATAAAAGAAGAGTGCGTTGGACGTTTCATAATGCGGGAAGGCCAAATAACAATATTATGATTACATATAAATAAAAATATATATTTTTTAATTCTAGAATTGATGCTTTAATAATATTTTTACACTAATTATTACATTAATATTATATGTATGGTAAGCTGAGTGTATATATGGTATTTACTTTCAATAAGTATATAATTATTATTATTTATAGCGCCATATAATAACGAACATACTTATACTATTATATATATATAGTTATATAATATATATCTGGATCAGATATAAGGAAAGATTTGAGGTTTGGCAGGTAGAATGATTAGTTAGGGAAATTGCAATAATTTCAAAAAATTTCTAGTTTATGAAACCTTGAGTCTATAATATATATAGTATATCAAATTGATGTATTGGTAACTAAATATCTTATAGAGAAATAATTCTATATTCATTCCTTGGTGAGACAAAGGTAATAGACATTATAAAATAGAAGTGACCGAGTCAAGTTGTCTGAGCGGTAAAAATTTAACCATTTAGTGATAAGTATACTGTGGAGATAATTGAATATTGAGCTAGTAATAAGCTCTAAAAATTCCACGCTAAATAATAGTTAGTGAAAATTCTTACATATCTCTAGTGATATTTTTCCTACAAGGGTCTATACCCCTTTAAACATCACTAGATGAATATTCTTAGTAAAGTGATAATTCAAAGTGTAATGAGAATAGGGCTTTTCTACATCCTATATCAGATTATTTTGTTTTAATGATTAGGGACCTGAGTAAGCTATACAGTGTTTGTTTTATTGAGATCTTGATATAGTGATATTTTTGTGCAATATTAATGGGGAGATAATTTATCTTAGGTGTTACGTGGGTACTATAACTTACAACTAATTTCTATATTAATAAGTTTCAGTTTAATTCCTCAAAATTGTAATTAATTTTGAGAATTTATATCAATAATAAAGAAATGTCAACTTAATTTCCACTTTAAACAAAGTGGAAAATTATCATGATGAATGATTGTATTGAATAGGTGATCAAATATATGGATTGTACGAGATACTTTGGGGATAACTTAATCAAGCTATTGCGATGATTCATGGTC
Source organism: Trachelipus rathkii (assembly GCA_015478945.1). Taxonomy (NCBI): domain Eukaryota; kingdom Metazoa; phylum Arthropoda; class Malacostraca; order Isopoda; family Trachelipodidae; genus Trachelipus; species Trachelipus rathkii. The sequence continues at coordinate 5,201 of JABUQX010085500.1, forward strand.
ACAATGTTCATTTGAAATATATATGGTATTATAAAGGTGATAGCAAATCCCCCAATAATCTATGAAATACATAATCTCATAATGTTTTATAATGTTTGATAATGTGAGAAATAATCATATTTATGAAATATAAGTGTAGCGATCCTTCTGGAGACTCGTCTCCATTGATGCATCTGAGGGAAAATAGAATCATTTAGGAGTCCCTAATAAGTGAATTTAAATATTTTCAAAATTTGTAGTTTTGAAAATGGAATAGATTGAAAGTTATTTAAATAAGAAATATTATTAATCAAAACAATCTTTCGAATTGTTCGCTATTAATGATATAGAATAAGTAAAGAGGTTAGTATTAAGTATATATAAGCAATATATATTATAAAGTAACAGTTAATATACATTTATAAGATAATATATAAATGTTGACTGCATTTAATTATACTGTTTTGTGAGGTTTGGCGATGAGTGATCTAAAATCACAATCAACCAGGGATGCAAGCAAGAGACACCCCATCTTTTTATTTTTTCTAGTATTTCATGTAGTGGAGAACAAAGTGACGAGGCATTGATAGTACGGTCACTTGACTCCAGATTGAAAAGTTAAATTCTAAAGTATTATCAAGTTAATAAAATAATAAAACATGTGAGAAATATGAAAAAAATGATAATTCATGAACGATATTCATATACTGACTGAAGGAGATAATTTAAAGAGAGCCATTTATAAGCTATTATGATTGCTACTAATATGAGGGTGTACAGGAAAGGATGAGGACCCTTAACTTGACTTACAAAAATGTACTCTACACTATGGATTTGTGTCACATAGTTAAAGAGATTAAATGAATACAACTTAGATTTGTGTATAATTAGAAAGGCAATAGCAACAAATTCAAAAGCGCATAGAAATGTATCGAATTTAACAGCAAAAATAACAGTATTCGAACTAGCGAATTCATAAATTAAATCCATCCAAGTGATAACTCAAACCAGTTTCTTATATCCAATTCGATAAAGACGTCATACATGAGATATAAATAGAGAAAAAGCTTCGCTCAGTTACACGTGATTAGGAGAGATACAGTTTTTATGAATATACGAAAAGGTAATAAAGAGTCAGAGAACCACTTCCATCTATACTTAATGTGCGAGAAGTGTGCAATTTCTTTCTATTATTATATTCCCACACAAAGGCGTTTCTCTACTATTTACACTGAGAATAAACTTATGCTAATTAGTACGAGGTCCACGTACTAACAATATTGTTACCCTTATCTCATTGAACACTACATCTCACGATGAACATGGCTGAGAGCGAGAGAGAGTATATAAATCTTATTCACCGAGAGGGACTTAAAGTATCATATAAATTATGATATAGGATGGTGTTATTTGATTAAATTAGGTGATTAAACTTAAAAATTTTCCTCTATTATGATTAAGGCTTTAGGAAACTTGCGAGAAGTAATTGTTCAACAAACTCATCGAATAAAGTAATGGGATTTACTAGAATGATCAGGGACATTCTAGCAATATTTTAATCACAAGTCAAGAATTCATTCCAGAAAAATTTAAAATACCTTATAATATAGATTAAAATGACATAATTAGCTTAGATAAAGATTATAACGTTATTAATGTTAGAAGTTTATTCATATTTTCTGTTAATAATTATTATTAAAGAAGTATTTAATTTGAATATTATAGAGAGAGGATATCTTAACCTACTTATACGATAAGAACGTTGTAATTAGAGTGAGTTTATATTTAAGAATATATTCAATTCACTTCATGAAAGATTAAGAATCATTGGATGACCATTTTGGGTAAGTATGTATACAATAGGGAGGCAGTGAGTTACTTTCACTGTTATTATATATTATATGATATATATTTAAATTAAATGTGAACTTAGTAGTATTATCAAACAGTGAAATTACTACCTATTGAAATTGGATATTTAAAGATAGTGAGTTTATCTTGTATGTACATATAAAGTTAGATTATTTAGAATTGGAAAAAATCATCGATAGTTATTAGTAAGTATGGTGTAATAACTTTCAATATATATAATATACTTGGAAAGATATTTTAACAAAATATTATAAAAAAATAATCATCAGTATATAAATAATAAAAAGATATATAAGATTATAAATTATTAATACTTGAGGGAATGTTCTACTGTATATAGAAGAGAAATACTGATTTATAGTAAATACCATTATAATAACAACCAACGTAGAAAATCATTGAAACATAAAAATAAATATAATTATACTATGATAAGAGTGCTAGTCCTAATTAATAACAAAGGATTTCTTATTCGGAAATGGAATAAGTTTCCAGTTATGTGGATTTTTTTAATTCATAATACTAACCACAACAATTCTAATTTATATTATTACTACTATACTAAGTTTGTAAATTTTAACACTGGGAACATTCACACTAATCCTCTACATTATATTATATTTATAATTAATATATATAATAAATTATACATTATATATATATTAAGTAATAAATATTAATATATATATTAATATATATATAATATAATAATATATATATAATATATATATTATAAATATATTAAATCTATTAATTAATATATATATATATCTATATTAACATATATATATATATCTCGTATATATATCTATATTATATCTCTATTAAATATTATAATATATAATATATCTTACTTATCTTAGCGAAGGAGCATTAGCAGCCATTTTTCCCATCGTACTTTTATTCGCATCATATCGTCCAGAGTCAATATTATGCTCTAATAATTACGTACACTCGTCATTGCTATTTAATAAATTGTCCACCAATTCATATAAAACAGCTAACACTCACCACATTCAATATTATAATCTCTATAAATATATATATATATAAAATAATATATTATACTATATATATAATATGAAACATGGCTATTATTTGTTTAAGAGTAGTTTGGGAGTACGTGACTTATGCGTATCTCCCTCCTTATATATCTGAGATAGTTACGTATCGTGCTTCTAGCCCATAATAGATTCCATAAATGAATGTTTTCTTGACTCTCTTCTTCTATCCTGATCCATTTCCACTTCATTCTCAATCACTAGAAGAAGTGAACCCTTTAATCCTCACTACATACTCTTCTCACTATCCAGGAAACATTCCTACCACAGTTTTATCCCCTTTAATTATTCTCCTTTTATTCCTATCTGCCTCCATTAGGTTTCTTATATTTATGCTCCACTAGACTACTTCATCCTCCCTCGCCCCTCAACCAGCCATATTTCCTATTATTTTAGACCAAATACTACTACGTACTTATATTTTTTATACTTACTTATTCAAGTCAACCTTCTTTTTACTTTTATACCGCCTTGCTCTCTGTGAGTCACTAGAAGTATCTAACTTATGATTTACGCTATCTACCTCCTTTCTACCGCTTCTTCCTTCTAAAGTAACAAATTCGCGGTCGTACTCTCATCTACTTACTTATAAATTCTTGTCTATATGCGACGGTGTGATCATATGTGAGCTTTACGAGCGGTGGGATTTGCTGCCTCCCACCTTCTTAGATTCTCTCCGATTGTCGTGAACCAGAACTATGTTCGCGAGTTATCTCTTGATCATCCAGCTCTTCGCTAGAGTAGCTATGCTGAGGTGATGTATATTGTGCTTCAGGTCTTTAATGGATTATGTTGAGTAATTGTTGTCTATGTGTGTTCTTGTCATGAGTTGTCTACGTAGGTTTGTATTTAGTTGAACTGTCTAGTCTTTATTATAAATGAGTGCTTTTGCCAATTGCTCTTTTCTGCACTTTGCCTGATCTCGTATTTTTGCATTCACTGTAACCATGGAGCTATTTCCTTTCATCAGTCTTGCTACAATTGGTTTCTATGGCTTTCATGTTACATTGAAACCCTTGCAAACTCTAAAAAGTGAAAACTATCTATCTTGGTCTTACTCTTCTAACTCTATATTCTCTTCACAATTCCTAATACATTCTATTTCTTATCTAACTTCACAATCAAAAATTATCACAAACAATGACTGTCTCATATTTCTTTTGAGTTTAAATATATTTTTGAGAATCTCCCATTATCATCAATAAAATAACTAAGGTATTATTAACTTCGTTAATACAATGTAATAACGTTAATTTACAAAGAGGATAATGATCATCTTAAAACTTTCTTCAATGAAAATTTGTTCCGCCATATAAATTCTATGCAGCAGATTTAGGACAAAAAAAGTTAGCTAAAAAATATATGTACACTTCCATTGAGAGCCCGTTATCGATTAATAAAATTACGAGTATAAGTAGACTATTAATCTTCTATATATAGATAATAATTTTTATAATTATATAATTATAAGTTAACTATAACGCTTTTTAAAAATATACTGAATATAAATTTATATAAGTTAAGGTTTCCTGAACCCAAGATTAGTTATAATGTATAGTTAAATAAGTATAAATTAAATAAAAATAGAATAAATATAAAAAAAATAGTAAACCAATAGGGATAAAATATATATATAATTATATAGATTATATATATATAATAATATTAATATATAATATTATATAAATATATTATATAATATCTATAATATCATAGTTATATATATACAATAATATACTTAAATATTATATTAATATATATATTATATATAAATATTAATAATATATATTATATATCTAAATTAATATATATTAATATTATATATATATATGATATTAATATATTATATAAAATATAATATATAATCTAATATAAATATCTCTAATCATTTCTGGAACGCTCATTTATTATATATTAGACCTAAAGGACGTAAGAACCGTTCCCCGCTCAAGAGGGGTTGAAGAGGGTAGATAGCCCCTATACTCTACACGACGAACTAGCGAATTCATTAATAGGCCTATATTTAGACTTACAGCGTGTACCCCTGCCATCCGGCGCCACACCGCAGACCGAACCCCGCATGCGCATAGGCGGATAACAGCCGTATCTCCATTTTCTCTTATCTCTCGCGTATTTCACTGAGGCATGGAAGATTATATCTTGCCGTAATAGTGTGCGATTATTGTACCGTCTTATATCACTTTTATGAACACCATTTTTTTAAATAAGAAAATATAAGTTAGAGGCAAATGTCTCAGATCTAAATCTTGTTCTTGTGTAACTTAGCGGCACACTAAGTACGCTCTTGCACTACTGCCGTAGTAAGACTAGAGTAGTTGCCTAACAATACACAATGGCATTTTCGAGAAGAGTGAGAGAAAATACACGATTTGGACAATGACATCCATAGTCTTCCTTCCCATAGTCGACAAACACAAAGGTAAAGGCCCTCGCCAAAGTTTGACTGCCAGCAATTACCACAAATTGGACGGCATATATATATATTATTATATGAGCTTTATGAGTGTAATATCGCGTTTGAGTAAATTAGTCAATATTACACTTTAACTACAACGATATATTGAACGAATGCTATTAATAGACTCACCTTATTTATAAGCTAATCAAATTACTTGTTGCTCTGACGGATGCCTACTAAGTGCTAAGTTGTACGGCATAACGCGTCTGAGAAGAGTGACAAACTACTCAAAAGATTATATAAAGTAATGGGACTTTAATCATATATAGGATTCTAAAAGCACTACATGCTGCTTCAGGATCTGCAAATTAAGATAAGAACATTAGACCCATCTCTAAGAGATTTGACGTGCCCAAGATTGATGCTAGTGAATATATACGAGATTCTAACTAAGAGGCCCTGTTTTTGAATTGTGCCTTATTTAAGTCACTTTCTATAGGCATTCACTATGAAATGAGATCAGAGAATGTCACTGTATATAGATTTCTTTGATATCTAATATAAGTTTGCAACAATCACAGAGACATAGAATACTAATTATGTATCCTTACTTACGATGGCTATGGATCTAGATCGAGCATACCGAGCTTTGAAGCAGTAACGAAACTTAAATTCTATGTATGCCAAAGATCTCAGATGCATAAAATACAGGAAAAAATGAGAACGTCAAACCAAAAATCACCAGTAAACAACCAAACTCCCTATATTTAACGATCTAGTTAAGTCTCGCAAAACCATTGCCTGAATTGTATGGAGACTGTATCCTCTTGCTTCTACCGCAGCCATAGACACCGATCTAGACATACCACAGACTTGGCAGGCTGATCACCATATAAACACGACACACTTAACCGTCCAATCTAAGAGAGATTCGAGAGTGCATTATCCTATTAATAAGAAGAAAACTTCTATTAGGGATCTAAGATTAAAAATCCACTTGGTATGAATGGCGTGATAATTGTTAATATTTTCCACATTTGAAAAGATTCTCCAACGTGTGATCTCTGACCCAGTAGGAATACTTAGGTGAGTAAAGCTCATATAAGTAAATATAATATATATAATATATAGCCTCATTACAATCAAATGTATAAGGAGTATAATATTCATAATCTAGATATGAAAGTAAAAAGAACAAAACTCATCCCCTTGAAAAAGGTAAGGCAGTACTTAATTAAGTTTATTGATAAGCATAATTTGTGAAATTATTAATTCAGAATTAATTTATATAACTATTTTTCACGCTTTTCGGTACACGATACCTAACGTATCCTAGTGAGTAATGCTCGATGTAAGGGAGACCCGTAAGAATATCGAGAGTGTGTGCAAATTAGGTACTATGAGGATTGTTTTGAAACGTAATTCCGTTCTATAGAGGTTACCTCGGCTAACGACACAAAGAGCTAATAATCATTTATTAAATTTGAGACTAGCCGAAAGTAATATTCCACGTATGACCATAGATATACCACACAATCTACCCAGTGGATCATCACCAGAGAATCAAACCGTTTTACTACCTAAATATATATTTCATAAAACATAGCTGATTTTTACAGGTTGAAAGATATTATAAAAGTCACTTATTTTATGTATATGTACGGAATTACAGGTAAAAACTTAATAAGCAGTTTGGGTATTATAATAGCTCACCTCATTTATATGCATGGTCTTATAACTACTTATATATACCCATTCTCTTACTTCTGAGAATTACGTGTCTTATTATACTACTTATATAATAGTTTATTTTATAACACACACAGTATACGAGTTATATTAGAGCACTTATACTATATATACATTATTTTACATGAAAATTAATCTTCATAATCTAAATAATGTATTCAACTGATACCATAACCATTATACTAATAGGAATAATACTTCAGGAACCAGAAATTAATAGATGCTATCGAGAGATTTAACTTAATGTTAATGTTATACAAATATATAAACATTACTAGAATTAGGTTCGATCCCGTATTAAATACAGTTGATAACTTAGAGCTTAGTTTTAAATAAGCTTGATATGTTCTCTATACTAGGTTCTCCAAAAAACCATTAGAATATTTTTATGTAAACAGAGTCTTATTAAAGAGAGTAATACGTAACTTAATTTACTTCTCCTCTTCTCGTATATCTATAATTATCATTATATATATATATCTCTCATATAGTATCTTCAATCTTCTCTCAGTTATATATCACGTAATATTCTTCATACTCTGAAAATATATATCTTATCAATACTTATCATTATACTCTACTCATCTCTCTCTTCACTCACCAATTCATACTATATCTTATCTCATCAGTATATATCTTCTAATATCACTCTATATATCTAATCTCTATCTATATCTTCTCTCTATCTAATATATCCTATATATATTATATATCCTCTTTCTCCTCTCTAATCTCTCTCTCTCTCCTTATATATCTTCATTATAATAAAGTCTAATCTCTCTCTTATCTCTATATATCGTCATATATATATATCTCATCTTCATCTTCATCTTCTTACTTACTATATCAATCTTTTATCATATATATATCTATATCTATATAGTCTTATCATCTCTATATATATATATATATAATAATATCTATATATAACTTACTCTATATATACTCTCTGTCAATAGTTCTTTCGTGTCTCCTAATCACTTCTCCTAATCAAACACTCTAACTACCTCTATTCTCTCACATCTTACCGCAACCCCGCTGGACTAGTGGATTCTCTCTCTAATCCTACTCTCATTCCCGCATCCGCAATTTCGCGGGATTCAGTTGCAAAAATCACCACTCCGCCCTTAACATCCCTTCCAATATATCCATACCTATCATTCCATACTCTACCCTCTACGTCATTATCTCTACTTATTGACTATATATACTCTATCTGTCTATTCTCACATCTCTCTCTATCTCTCTCTCTCCTCTCACTTATCATCTCTTACTTCCCTATAATTCACTCATTTCACTCTTATCTATATCTATATATATATATTATTCATCTTATATATAATATAAATAATATATATTATATAATATATGCTCTATATTACTTCATCTCGTATATCTCACTATAATATTATATCTATATCGTATATATATATATCACTATTATCTACATATATATTATATAATAAATATTACTATATATGTCATCATATATCTCTATTAATATTACATATTACTAATCTATAATATCTCTCTTCTAACAGATATTATAATACTTATCAATCTATTTTTAATAATACATTTAAGTTAATAGCCGAGTATATATTATAAGAGAGGTCATTTTGAGGTCGCTGAGTAGTTTATTAGTATGAGTATATAGCTACTATATATCACCAGTTTTTTAATTTTTTAGATACATGAGCTACTAACCCTCTAATTCAGCGACGCAATATTACGAACCACGAAATACAGATGAACTATATATATATATAATTATATTATATATATAATAATATGATATATGGCCGTAGACATTGCATGGAGTGCCACGTCTGACCTCGCTAATAAATCTATGCGCCTTCTACATTATTATTAATGTACGTAAGAATCACGAACCACATGAATCCTTGCGATGGTATAATCCTAAATTGTAATGAAAATTAATAATTGAATAGATAGAAGAGACTAGTCACTTTAAATATTTGACCCGTTTAATCCATAAAAAAAACAAATTTAAAGTAAGATTATTACACATATATAAATGTAGAAAGCATGCACCTATTCAGTCAATGTTTATACAGTTGCCTCACCTAGTGTGTTGACAGGAGGACGATAATTCCCACATGAAGTCTGCTAACAGCATAAGATTCTTATTATACTGACACGCAAGAACCTTCTGAAATAAATAAGTGACTTCTGATTGGACCAACGGTATGATGGTGCAGAAGTCTCATATGATCATGTAAAATTGAGGCAACTGTGGAGAGCCTTAGCCGTGAAAATATCAGTAGCGGACCTTAGTCCTACTCGCTTCTATTGCTTGAAGTTTTATGAATTACTTCAATGACACATTTAGTTTATAGCTCGAAACAACACATTGAGAGGAAACTGTTAACCCAACAGCAAATGCAACCAGCGTACTCCCCCATCAGAACTTTTCCTTTTAGAATTGGGTAGGATGGACTAACTAATTTAAAAAGGAAACCACACAATCTGAGAGGATATTCTCATAACACTGAAAATGAAAAGCAAAATTCTACTCACTCCCAACAATCTAAGTTAAATCCGAGTTGGGATAACGGTCCCTATTAACCGATGTAGTTCTGTTAGCTATACTGTTAGGAAATTCTTGTATAAGTCAGTTGTTGATAGCTTTAGAGTTATATGGACTTCTGTCGCGTATAGTTAATAATACCAGTCTTCGAAGAACACGCAGAGTCTTTGAAGAATTTGTAAATCAAAAGTCAGAGATTTCGTTATCATTAAATTTTGTCAAAGTGTTGTATCATTCTCCTTACACACATCCTCCTGTCCTTTAATCATGGTGACAAGCATACAGTCCTCGCAATAATGATTAAGAGTAACACGCCCAAACATGAAACTATTCTTAATTATAAATTAGAAATATGTCGTTGAAAGAACTTCCATAGTGAAACATCTCATGTTTAAACTACTCTCTATAACATAATGTGACACTTGCGGAGACTAAATATCTATATCGGCTAAATTCTGAGATTTCAATTGAAGAAAGGAAAAAGACTGCATGGATGAACCTTGTAATTACCATAGCATATATTGTGGGGGCAAATCATAAGTGTGAAACAGAGTCCTGACTAATAATTAACGCAACCTATTTTAGAGAGCAATTCATTCGTACAATTCCCATTAAAGTATATGAACTCTCCCCTACTAATACTCTACTAATATTATTAAGCACTTCACTCCATTCCAATCCCCAACAATAAATATACGAGATCTACAGTTTATGCACATGTTGGTAATCAAGTAACGACAATTTGTGTGAAAATATAATTTGATCTGTAACAGAACACACATTTTAGTTTACATTAAAGACAATACCAGATTCACCCTCTATATATATATGGTAATTCTCTAGCTACTGAAAAGACACTAATAATATAGCGATTTCTAATTCCTCATAGAGAACCCCTAGATGAACTGCTACTAATAGCATATCAGGTCACTGAGAGCACTTTTTCCATTTTTTGAGTGTGATCCATTGTGGACTGCACTAAAGCATTGGCACAAAGCAGAGTGAAGCACTAGCTAAAAGCTACAGCATACACACCAATAACGATGAAATCAAATATAAAGAGTTTTTTATTATATATAATAAAAATGTTATATTATTTTGTATTTTAACATTGTGATAATAGTTATGAACTTTTCTTTCTCATCTCTACTTTTTCAACGGACCTAATTATATACCCTAATAATTTCCCATCAACAATATCATGAGGCTGTTAATTAATATATAACTATAGTAGGTATTAGTCTTAGAGCACGCACCCATAGAGTAACAAATATATATCTGGTTTAGTCCGACTTACCACTATTTCACAGACCCATCACACTATAAAGTACGGGCATTAAGTCCAGTAGTACTTATATAAGTAATTAGTTAAAATAATATTATTAGTTAAATATGTAGTGGTAGTAGTAATGAATTGAGTTAAGAAAGTATACATCAATACGAGTTTTATATCATTGGCTAAATACAGCTTTATATCAATATATATATATAGTGTTAATGCCATAACCTAACTAAAATTTAACAATATATAATATAGTGTAACGTATAATAAAATAATGTCCCTGTTAAATAAATTTAAAAATATAAATTTCGAAGCGATTGATATATACGTATAAATAAAAAAAAATAATATAATATGTTTAATAAAAATATATTAAACCTTAATATATATATTTTTATATATAATATATATTATCTTATGTTTATATTATAGAAAACATACATAAAATTATTGATATAATAATGTTCTAAAATATATAATTTCTTTTAATATGTAAATATGACTACAGAATGATAGACTAGAATATTACAATCACTGTTATTACTACTAGTATGTTTGTTATATATATATATATCATAAAAATGAATTAGATAATCATAGAAATATATATAAAATTCATAATATCATATAAAGGTACTATTAGACAATATATCTATCAAAGTTTCAGGGATAATTATTAAAGTTATATTTTATGGTATATAATAGTTGAATTAAATGGAAATCTGGACCAAATATGGATATGCATAACGCAATCCACAAACTATAATAAGTCTATATATCAAAAACTATATTTATATATATGTTAGAGGTATCACAGCTTAATAGATGTGTGTTAATTCAGCATTTAAGATATAATATTAATTACTCTATATATTATATATCTATATAAGTATTTACTATTATTATATTTTAGCATTTATAACATATATATTATATTTATATATATTAATTATATAATATATATAGTATATAATATATGATAAAAATGATCTCACAATTAGTTATATAGTATATATACTATATAATATATAGTTTATTAACATATAAAACGCGCTCTATTTTAATTTAAAATAATGACACTATTTATTTTAATTAATTATTTGGGAAAATAATTAAAATAATTAAAAAAGAAAAAGAGAATAAATTTTGAAACTTAAATATTATGAAAATTATTTGAAGCTGCGTTCCGCGAAGTCGTCGTCCGAGATCCATAGAAAGAATAATGTTCATCGGATTCCCGTTCGTGGCGTTAAGAAGAGAGTTGGAGGAACTTTCATAGAATAATGAGTGTGAATAGTCCTTTCGTGAATGGTGTGATGAATTTGAAAACTTATAAGCCACCAACACCACCCTGCAGCTATGGACATGGTCGTTTTGTTAAATAAATAAATTAATATATATATATATCATATATATATAATTATATATATATAATAATAAAAATTGTTTATTGTTTCCTACTAGACATCTTTATACTATATCTATTTGTTTATTTAACTATTAATGTATTATATTATATATTAAACATCTATAGTTTTATGCAACATATAGCATATTCAACTTATAATTTGTGTTTTAATTGCCTCTTGCCATTATATGAATATTATTTATATTATAACTGTTTCTAATATTTATTATTATGATATTTTAATAATACTATAGGTTATATTATATTATATAGTATGTATTTATATACATATTAGGTCATATACTATATATATAGGGTACTAAAAATGTATTTAACCGAAATATTATTGTGATTATATATATTTTCAAAGTTCTAGTATATATAATATATTATATATATATAATTATATATATAATATATATGATATATTATAATATAATATATATATATAGTGGATCATTCAGTAGGAATCTCTTCTCTGTTATTGTGTTTGTGGGAGAAAGAGTAAATAATTTGCTTATTTTTTGATCAGTTCAACTTGATGTCCTAACTTGCACCCTTTTTCGAATTAATGTGCAGATAATCTTTTCTTTTTTCTTTCTTTGAGTGAGTAGCAACTGACCTACATATCAAAGTAAATCGCAAATTAAAGTGAGGTTCAATGATGACGTTTAAGTTAGGTATGTGATTAAGTTAGTTCTACATTGTATATTAGAGCTTGAATGTTTCCTCAAATTGCCTTAGTCCTATCACATAACATTTGAAGCCAAAAGTAGAGAAAAAATGATTATTGGCTTCTCGCTTTAAAACCATCAAATTGGAAAAATTAATTTCATTTTAATAATATAATACTGTTATTATAAATCACACTGAAATTGCCTATAATAAATTAATATATATATAGTATATATTATAATATATATTATAATAATATATATATAATATATATAATTAATATATATAATATATTTATATATTAATTAACATTTAGATATTATATATCATTTTAATAACTGATATATATGATATATTATTATATTATATAATATATATTATATAGTATTTATATATATATTATATAGGATATACTATTTATAATTAATATAATTATAATAGGTTATTTATATATTATATATATATTATATATATTATATATACATATATATATATATTATATAATATATATTATATATATATATATAATTATATAATATAAATATATATTATAATTATATATATATAATATATTTATATATATATATATATAGTTAAGTATATATTAATGATCTATAAGTATATATAAATATATATACGTATATATATATATATATATTAGTTATTATATATATCTATATATATATATATTATATAATATATATACTATATATAATATATATTACTATGATAATATATATATATATTACTATAATATATTTTATAGGTAATATATACTATATAATCTATAATTAATTTTATAAAAGGATTGACGTATATAGTATATATTTATTATAAGATATAATATATAATATAATATATCAAATATTATATATAGCGCCCTATACTATATATATATATTTAAATAATAGGAGTAAGGATTTTATTGTTCTACTTATTCAGCTCACCGACTCCACGGGCGAGCCCTATTCGAAGAAGGGGTGACTTACATGCCTCTAGAGCTCACCAACTAAACTAACCGCAAATTAGCGCACAGATTGAGCCCAGACCGCAAGCTTTGGAAGTGAGGAAGATTAAGATCTTCAGCAGGAAACGACAGAAGAATGGCTAGAGAAATTCAGCAGAACATGAGGTGCAAGAAGGAAGGAACACCGGCAGCGAAACTAGGTCTGGAGCTTACCATCATCCACACAAAAGACCACTCATTGCGCAACCACAGCACACCCTTGTGCTACGCGGCGTCTTAAAAGGTGGTGGTACGCGAGCGACAAGTCCCTCGAGCACCTTGCAAGCGGCGTACCAATAAAAGAGATAAAGCAACAACATCGCGACGCAAAGATAGAGGGTCCAAGTAAGCGGAAAGTACGGACATTTGTTTAATATTAGTCTTTTGGGCCTCTGACTCGACCCCTGTCCAAAAGTGGTTGAAATCCAGCATATGTCAGAGCAGTACTTCCAATATCAAGGGCGGATAGCCCTGTTATATGCTGGAGTAGAACTGAGAAGAAGACAACAAAAATGTCTCGGCAGTTCTAAACAGAATTCCCAGTTTTCTTGTCGAGGCGGCCCCTGAGCAATCGTTTGATGTGAGGCTCATCCGCAAGACATTTTTTTTGTTTATGTTTAGGCCAAGAAATGTTATTGTCAACAGGAGAGACGAGAGAAAACGTCGAAAGAGATAGGAAAGTTTAGAAGGTAGTTTTGAAGAAGGAATTTGTAGAAGTTGAAGTTTTTAAAAGAATTGAATTTCACATTTTCATAGTATATAATAATATATAATATATATATAATATATATATATTATATATATATAATATAATATATATATATATAATATATTATATATATATATATATAATTAATATATATAGTTTATGATTATATTATGAATATATGTAATGAAAAGGAAGACGGAACAAATTGTATGTATCATTAGTTTTATTTTTTATAAATCTTTTGGTTATGGTATTAACCCATCAACAGTACCGTAAATACATAAATAAATAAATATGATATATAAACATGATATAAAAAAAATAACACAAACAAAATTAATAAGGTACATAGCACAAGGAGTAACACAAACAAAATTAATAAAGTACGGACCACAAAAAGTAACACAATCATATTTAATAAAGTACATAGCACAAAGAGTAACACAAAAATATTTAATAAGGTTCAGAACATAAACAAATTTAATAAGGTAGAACACATAGAGTAACACAAACAAATTCAATAAGGTAGAACACAAAGAGTAACACAAACAAATTCAATAAGGTATAGAGCACAAAGTGTAACACAAACAAATTTTATTATAATAAATTTTATAAGGTACAGAGCTCAAAGAGTAACACAAACAAAATTAACAAAGTACATAACACAAACAGTAACACAAACAAATTTAATAACTTGCAGAGCACAAAGAGTAACACAAACAAATTTAATGAGATACAGAGTGCAAAGAGTAACACAAGCAAAATTAATAAAATACAGATCACAAAGAGCTACCCAGTTGTAAGTTAGGTAAATAATTATGCGGAGGCAAGGTGTAAACTGATAAGGTAAACTGGCCGAAATCTGTGCAGGTCCGGTAAGCTACTTTGTTTGCACAATCATACTTATAAGAACTGGATAAAATAGACTAGTGTGTGAACAGGTGGACGTTAAATCTTTTTATTCTGGTTTAAGGTTATAGATGATGAGTTTTTCTTTTGAATGAATCACTGACGGTAGGAAGGGAATGAAAATTGTATTGAGAAATTGGGTGGCATTGGGAGGAAGCGTGGGCAAGGGTTAAAGGGTGTTGAGGGGGTGGTCAGAGGTAAGCCTGTTACAAATGAAACACCAAGACGTTTAGATATTCTCAGGAAAAGTTGTAGGCCAGTTTGGCGGACATTGCAGTTCTCGCACTGGACATCATAAATTACTTTGGACATCATGTATAAAAAGGGATTGAACTTTTGGGTTGAGAAAAAGTTAGTTATTCTGGTACGATTGATAGATATGAATGTGAAACGTGTGGTATGGAAAGCTTTAGACAAAGCAGAAATAAGGGTTTTGGTAATTTTGAAGGTAATTGAACCGAAGAATGGAATTTTTAGGTAAATCTGTTGATTAGGGACAGGGGAGACCGGAGTTTTCGGGAGAAAATATTGCTTATGAAAATTCTTACCTAGAATAGGAACAACGTTGTTGGAAAAAAGGTTACAGTTGTCAAAGTAATACAAAAATTTAACTTCCAAGTGAAAGAACGGCCATGATGAACACAAGTTGAATTCTCCGTGCATTCTATTTTGAAATGAAGATAGTTTTTATTTCAGAGGAGGGAACTGGAAAAGTTAAAGCTAAATGTGGTGGTGGTGCAGTTTTTATGAAGGGAAGTAGAAAACGAACTGCTATTGAAGGTAACGAACTCTAAATTACTTATATCGTTTAGAAAATAAATATATTTTACAATATAATAGTAATATTAATAATAATAATAAAAATAGATAATAATAATTTAATAATAATATAAAAATTTCGTGCGTGATGATAATTATATAATTAATAATTAATTAATAATAAATAAGTAATTAATAATAATAATAATTAAAAATATAATACTATCAATAAATAAATATAGTAATAAATATAAAAATAATCATAATGATATAATAATAATATTATATATTATTATTATTATAATAATAATAACATAATAATATTAATATAATAATAATAATAATAAATAATTAATGAAGTAATACATAATAATAATAATGAATAATAATAATAATAATAATAATAATAATATTGATAATAATATATTATACAATAAATATATTTTACAATTTAATAATAATAATAATAATATAAATAATAATAATAATAATAATAAATAATAATAATAATAATAAAAATAAATAGATAAAGAATTATAATAAAATAATTTACAATAATGCATAATCTTAAAAATTAATAATAATAATAATAATAATAATAATAATAATAATAATAATAATAATAATAATAATAATAATAATAATAATAATAATAATAATAATAATTATATAAATAATAATAATAATATTTAATAAATTAAAATACTAAATAAATATATTTAAATAATAATATTTATCTTCATACATAATGATAATTATAGAAAGAAATAATAATCAATAATATCAATAATATAATAATAATAATTAATGAATAATGAATAATACATATAATAACAATACAATAATAATCAATAAATTAATAGATAACATAATAACATAATAATAATAATAATAATAATGATAAGAATATAGAATAAATGATAGATTAATAATAAAGAATATAATATATATAATAATAATAATAATAATAATAATTAATAATAATGATAATAAGAATATAATAATACTAATAATAATAATAAAATAATAATAATAATATAATCAATAAAAAAAAATAATAAAAAATGATCATTAATAAAATAATTAAATAATTCTTTGAAATAAATAATATTTAGTCAAAATTAATAATTTAAATTATTATAAATAATCATAATTTATTAATCGTGCAAACACAAACAAAAACAGTAATAAATAATGATAATAAAATCAATGCCAAGTTAATTAATAATAATTAATAAATAAAAATCATCATAATGGGAGAATATAAGTAATATAATATAAGTCAAATATAATAATTATATTAATAAATAATATAATAATAAAATAATTAAATAATTAATGAATATATAAGAGATAGATAATAATAATAATAATAATAAATAATAATAATAATAATAATAAATAATAATAATTAATAGTTATAAATAATAAAATTAATCAATAATAATGACAATAAAATGAACCTAAATATAAATAATAAAACGTAATCAATATGTTTTAAAGTTACAATAAAATAATTAATAATAATAATATAAATAATAATATATAATAATAATAATAATAATAATATAAATAATAATAATAATAATCAATATTAAAATAATTAATAATAAAATATAATAATAATAATAATATAATATTAATCAAATAATAAAAACGAAGAGAAAAGGAAAAAGACAAGAAAACGAAGTTTTTAAGAGTTAAAAAAAAATAATAATAGGTAATAATAATTAATAGATAAATGATAATAAAACTAATAATAATAATAATGAATAATATATAATAATAATAACATAATAATAATTAAATAAATAAATAATTAATAATAAATAATAATGATAATAATAAAAAATAATAATAATAATAATAAATAATAATAATAATATATAATGAATAATTAAATAATAATAATAATAATAAAATAATAATAAAAATAAACATAATTAATAATAAATAATAACAATTAATAATAAATAACAATACTGATAAAAAAAATAACAATAACAACAAACTAATAATAATAATAAAAAACAACATAATGAGAATTAATAATAAATAGTATAAAATAATCAATAAATAAAATAATAGAATAATAATAATAATAAAATAAGATTAATAATTAATCAATCTCAATTATAGGAAGATCGAAACGCGTCAGAATCTATGGTAAAAAAAATTTAATAAGCCCTATCAAGCAAATTTGTATCAAAATTTATACTATATAAAACTGCTATATAAATGAGATTTACCAATAAAAGTAAATTATTTGAAGACATTAGGAGCAAATTGAAATTGAAACAACTTTATAATATAATATCAAAGGGCGAGCGAATTCCTAAATCATATATTAATAATAATAATAATAATTAATAATAATGAATAATTAATGAAATTATAATAATATTTACATACACACACACACACACACAAATAATAATAACTAGATAGATAGATCGGAATAATAATAATTGAGAACACTTTGTATAAGATGGATGAAACATGGAAGATTAGAAAATTTATTGAATAAATATGTTTAACTGCACTAGACGCCAATTATTATAATTTGAAGTTTTCTAAATTACCGCGTAATATAATATTGAGTTCTGTTATCACCTCATTTCTCAGTCAATTCTAATGTTGTCAAAAAAATTTTGAATTCTAATAACGTGTGTGATGAAAGGGAAAATTGAAGACTTTTTATTTAGCTTGAATAAGACATAATTGTTAAAGTAATTATGCCTTTCAGAATTATTAAAATTTTAATATATATGGGTTAATAGATTAGAATATGTAGTGCTTAATTACTGTAATGAACATTGGCTCTTCACAGTAAAGTTTATCCTTTCACCTTGTCTCCGTTGAGAAGCAATTTAAAAATAATTGAGAAGACTTGCAGAGGTCATGTATCGAGAGTCCCTATTATGAGAGTATTGTAAAATTGAACTAATTATTCTTATATATTCCCAACTTCATAGTAAATATATATATTATCCTAATTAATCCATACACTATGTTATTATGCAATAATATATCACTATAGATATAAGAATATCTCTAAAGATTATAAAAATGTATGTAAGATATAGACAAATGTATGAAATACATATAATAATAAAATCATATTATTATCAATATTCAATATCGGTGACGATGTTTTACATTAAAAGAATGTGGCTAATAATCCAAATTATATATTCATATATATATTATATATACTATTTATTATACCTAAAATAATTAAGATATATAAATATATATATCCAGATATCACAGAAAAGATGTAGGAATAATATTATATAAATTATATAATATATGGTTACGAATTAAATCTCGTAAGTGGGCTAATGCTAAGCAATCAGGTCAAATGTTTATAAAATTAAAACCCCTACCCAATAATGATAGAGATTGACACCAGGTCGTAACCCTCAGATTTCATTTCCTTTTTTTAAGATTTATCTCTATTTAATAAATTGTATCAAACTTATTTCGAATTGTGGTTTTTAGTTATTAAATTATTTTCTTAGGTCGAATTTTCAAATAAACATAAATAAATAATGATAATTCACGTTTTTATTATTAAAAATAAATGAATAAAATATACGTTTTATCAATAACTAAAAAAGTGACATAATTTCAGAACGTGATCTTTAGAATTATCTCGAAAAGTATGACACCTACAAAGAAAAACCAATTACAACATATTTGGAATAAGATGAACCAGCTTGTTACTAGAATGTAAAAAAAAATATCGAAAAAGTTACACAGAAAAAATATATTACTATATTTGGAATCAGCGTATAAAGCTTATTATATGTCAAAGTCGTTTTTATGATTTAAAAACTAACGAATACCCACAAGCAGTAAGACCGCATTGAATACCAGAGTCGGGCCTCTCTTCGGACCTCTAGCCCACCAACCACCTGGAAAATATGTTCGCTTGAACTTCAATTTTTAGGGGGCTCCAGCCGATAGGGGACAGAGGGTGGGACGAAACGACTTTACATATAATAAGCTTTATACGCTGTATTCTATATATATAATTTGTTTTTCTGTAAGTGTCGTACTTTTCGGTTATTTTTTATTTTTTCCTTTTTACATTCCGGTAATAAGCTTTTACGCTGATAATCCAAATATGTATTTGGTTTTCATGTAAGTGTCATACTTTGCGAGATAATTCTCCTGGCCCTTTTCTGGAATTATGCCCTTAAAAAAAAAAAAAAAATTATTAAAACTGGAATAAATGTTTAATAAAGTAATCACAGAATCGAACAAATATTTTTTTGTTCTCTGCTCCTTTTACCTTGGCTCTCTCATCTCATCTCTCTATAATCTCTCCTTCTATCTCTCTTCTCTCTCTCTCTCTCTCTCTCTCTCCTCTCTCTCTCTTAATCTCTCTCTTCTCTCTCTCTCTCTTGCTCTCTCCTCTTCTTCCTCTCTATCTTTCACTCTCTCTCTTCTCCTCTTTCCTTCTCTCTCTCTCTTCATTCTATCTTCATTCAATCTTCTCTCTCATCTCTTATATATATATCTATATATAATAGTATTTAGTATATATTATATATTATATATTATAGTACTATATATATATATATATTATATTTATATATATATAATAATATTTATATAATATATATATATATTATATATATAGTTAGTAATATATAAATAGTTAGTAAGTATATTTACTACTATATATTTTTAATTATAGGAGATACGAGCATTACAGTAAAATTTAAACTTTTACTCAAAAATTACAATTACATTTATTATAATAAACCATTATTAAAAAAAAAAAAATTTTTTACAACCTGTCTTGGAACCTATCCTGGTCTTGCTCCCGGGGGTCGACTGGCAGTTCATGTAAATATGCTAGAGTGGTATCTAATTACTATATATTTCAGTATTGTACTAAGTAGAGTTCGAGGTTTCAACCGCTTAGTAATAGAGGTTGTCTTAACTTGGGAGGTTTCTGGTTTCGGTTGATCTTGCCATGGTGGTGCGTAGAGGCATAAACTGTACGTTCATTCTTGGCGGTGGTCATTCTTGCTGCGAGAGCCGCGAGCGATGAAAGAGCGCGATGGCCTTATAATTTTCTTTTCTGGATGACTATGTGTCTGCCGCTCGAGTATTTTGTGTGCTATTGTATATGGTCGTTCGCTCGGTGACTTATCCTTTTATTTCTGTTCACCTATCTGTTAGTGATTTTACTTTATGTGTTTTGCCTGAGTTTTATTTACTATTTTCAGTATTGACAAAGGTTATGACTGAGTTATATATTATTATTTTATTTACTAATTTACGGTTATGAGACATTATATATATTGTATTTTGTCGATGGTTTTATATATATATATATAATATATATGATATATAAATATATATATAGTTATTATTTTTTCGATCCGCTCGAGCTATAATAGTTACGCTTATACCCCGACTCAGTATTTGCCTGGTTTAACTCCCATTTCATCCCTCTATATTCTTATTTCTATTTTTCTTCTTTCTATTCTTTTTTTTATCACTTATATTATATTTTATTTATATATTACTTTATTATTCACATAAATATATATATATTCTTTCAAGTATATATATATACTTATTTCTTTGCCGGCCTGTTACATTGAGTGAGGTTCCCAGTTGTTGGAGTTCCAGTGTCTCTCGCTGATCTAGGGCTCGGGTATGAGGCCTTACCATGCGGTTGTTTACTGCCCTTTGCTTGGTCCATCCTTTTTTACTTGTACTCATCACTATGTTGCCTGTATAGGTTATCCGGCGCCCGCTTTTTTTGTTAGTGAGTTGTGCTGTGTCGTCTAGTGGACTGGTTTCGAGGTTTTCCCACTGGCCCCCTTTTCATTGAGCGGTCTATATCCTATCGTGGTATATAACACCGCTCTGCTACCTCTTTCTATCTCATGATCACATCCGGAGTTTCACGCCGTTACGCACTCTAACTTTTTAGATAATAACCTAGTTCTCAACTCCATTATCCTATGTTATCTGGACTCATTTCCCGTCTGTATCGTACCGTGCCTTAGCACTTTTCCCGGCTGTTCCTGATCGCGCTCGTCCCTGGTCTTCATCAACCCCGCCTTCGACACGGAGTATTCCGAGTCGTCGCCGTGTTGCCCGTCTTTGCGTCCTGCTGCCTTCTAGGCTCCGCCCTCATTCTCCACCAGGTTCAGTTGGAGCGTATTTAGCCCGTCGCCTATGTATCGTCTACTTTATGGTTGCGTACTTACTCTATAGGCACCCCACCCGGTACCGCCACCTCGACTTCAGCATATATCCCCCTCGTTTATACCATCACCCTTGCTATACTCACTCACCCGTTCATACACTCATGCTCCCCAGCGCCTCTCACCCTTGACTCACATCTGGCCTACTGAGATCCTTTTTGCTCTCGTAGTGCTCTTCTAATCTACCCCATCTCTTTTTATCCATTTCCCGTATTGCCTTACTACATTCTTCACTATCTCATATACCTCTACTTATATAAGTATACTCCCTCTTATTATATATAAGCATTCTATTTCACTTATCCTTTAGCCTATCACTCTACACTCTTTCTCTCATCTCTTGCACCCTCACGGCTTCCTTCTTTTGACTCTATCGTATTTTTCACCGTTTCTCTATTAGGTTAATCACCTTCCCTATATAAATATATAATATATATATATATATATATATATATATAATATATTATATATATATATATATATATATATATAATATTAATATTATATATATTATATGGACTAATATATTATAATATATATATAATAATATAATATAATATATATAATAACTATCTAGACTCTATTTGAAACTGTAGCTCTTACTCACATATTATCACTTTATTTCTATAAATATTGTTCTCACCCCTAACACTATTCCACACTTTTCTTCTTGTATACACTATATTATTTATATATATATATATATATATATACTCTTTATACCTCTATAACTCTCTTCTCACCCTCGGTATGACTTCCATATAGTTCTCTACTTACTCTTCTAAGTACCCACTGCTGACTCTGCCTATTCCTCCTCTATCCACTATCCCTGAATTTCATCACTCACGTACTCACATTCACTCACACATTTTCCACTCTCCTTATCCTCATTTATCTAATACTCCACCTCATCTACTTTCCCTTTGACTCACTCTCTCACTTCTACCCTCGTCTACATTGTCTTTCATTATAATGCCCCTCCTCTCTCTTCATCCAATCTTACTCCACCTTTCTCCACTACTCATTCTCAATTTCCTATATTATACGCTCTACAATTAGGCCCTGTTTCCTCTCCTATTTTTATTTACTATCCCGCACCCTTTACGACGTCGTACCCTCCACGCTCTATTATTACTCTTACTTTCTACTACGTCAGAGTAAGCCTCCTTCCGCTTCTCCAGACTATGTTAACTCTACTCTCATCCTCCCTCCCCTCAGATTGCCTTACTGAGTAGCTATGTATTACACCAGAAGCAAAAGGATATTGAGTGAGAACAAGTCACGCACAACATGAGAAGTAGTCTTCTATTTCACACGCATTACCTGTCTATCGCGAACTTCAGCGTGCATTTATTGCAGATCCCCGCGAGCAGTCCCTGCCTGTTCCTTTTTTTCATCTAGAGTTCTCTTGAGCTACTCTTCTTGCTTTTATTTTCTAGAGACGTTTACTCTTCTGTATCTGTTAACTTTTTAGGTCACGATTGTCGTCGTGAGTGGTGTGTGGGAATCCTCTGTTTCCGGTTTCCGCTCTCCGCTTCGTATCCTCTCTCTATTTCTAACTCTCTTTCTAGAAACAGAAATTTCATCTCTCTCTGGAGTATGCCTCTCTTGGGCAGAACCGTGTAATCGTCTTTGTGTCGTTCGTGTGCTAGTGACTCCTACTATCTCTAATGTCGTCACTACTAATGATACGGTATGCTAGTTCTCTATCTCTCCACTTAATCTTTCCGAATTAAAGGGTCTCGAAACTCACATCTTCTCCTATCTTCTATATCTAGTTACGTGATAATATATATCTCTCTGTCTAATCAAGGACTTATCGTAAGCTCAATCTCAGAATTCTCAAATACTCATTCTTCTTTCTGTGCTCTCTTCTGTTCGCTCTGGTCTACTCTAGTACCTCGATAGTAAAATCTTATTTAAGTTTCTCTCTTACTTATCTCAGGTTGCTCCATCAGGTATTCACAATCGATGTTCTCAGTCGCCTCAGAAGGAAACAACACATGATCACAGAAAAATGTCTAATCTGGTTCCTCACTCACTAAGTACATAGGTTTTTCTTCTCTGCGAAGCCCTATTTATAATCTCTACATCCATTGGTGAGTGATTCATTCGTAGTAAATATTTTCTTAAATACGATATATAATATCTCTCATCTCTATTATCATCTATCTATATTCTCTCTTCTATTCTTACTTCATATTTTTTATTTTTATCTTCTTATATTCTTCTCTTTTGCCTTCTTTTCTCATAATCACTTTCTCTATTATATCTCCTATATCTCTCTATTCTTTCTCATCTCTTATTTTCTATATATATATATACTTCATCTTCCTCTTTTTCTTAAAATAGCAGAACTTCTCTTATATTTTATCATCCTATATTACTCATTCATCTATATTATCTATTATCTAATATTATATATCTTATCTTCTCTATCTTATATCTCTCTCTTATATTTTTTATCTATCTTATACTCTTTTCTCTTCTGTATATTTCTCTATTCTCTTCTTTACTATTATTATTACATATAATATATATTCTTATTAGTCTTAATCATCTCTTTCTTATCTACCTTACGCTGCTTCCTTATCTTTTCTTTTTGTTACCATACGCTGCTCATCATTTAGGAGTTTGTTTAATTTATATCTATCTATTCCCACCCTCCCTTGCATTATAGCCCAGGCGCCCGCCTCATCCATTTATTTATGGTGCCCTGGTTATTGCTTCTGGCTACAATATCCCAGTCTCGACCCTATGTATATTTTTAATCATATTACGGACATTCCCCTTAATTTTATCTCCCCGCTCTATATCACATTATTTTTTCCATCTCATTCCATTAGTTTTTAACACAGCGCGTTACTTTCTTTTCCTACCCTTATCTTTTTACTTTTACTTGTGTAGCACTTTGAGTCCTACCATTTTATCCCCTACCATCATGCACTTCCATCGTGTAGTCCTTTTATTCCTACACGCAGTGGCTATTAGTTATAATGTTTTCACTCCTCAGATTACCAACTTTCTTATTTAACCATATTATCACCTGGAGTCTATCCTACTGCCCGCATTGACTGCCCCCTCTACAGGGCCTGCCCCTTCCTATAGCTTACTCTTACCACCGTACTATCTTATAAGGTTGTTTGTCTCTATTTAACGTATAATCTTTCAATTTTTTGCCATTTTCATATTTCCCTTTTATCAGTCCTATTTTTTTTTTGAACAATCATGCTACGTTTCACTACACTTTCCTATTACATCAACCCTTCTACCCTATACTCAGATAACTATGTATTAACTGTCGTCAAGTCTCACGTACCGTTACTAAGGCGTTACAGGCCCATTCGTTATCCCTTTGCTATTATTTTCACTTTATCACACCACCTAACTGACTCACGCTTCACTCGATGTATCCTTTTTCCGTACTACTAGAGAGAGAGGACGCACTGGTTATTTCAGGCCTTCACTTAATATACTTTTTGAGTCCACGAGATGTCACCCTTATGGATTTACATCCCATAACCCTGCTTATTTTCCACTTCCTTCCCCTCAGACTTTCTCGTCTCCCCACTTTAACCATAGCCTAATTGACTAGTACATACTCACCTTCACCCTCGTCTCTTCATTACCTTTCCCTTTCATCTCCCAACTACTACTACGCACTTCTTTCCCCTACCCCACTAACTACTACCCCGGTTTATTCATTAAATCTTTCTTCTTTCAACCCAGTCTCCTCCCCTTTTCTCACCTATCATATTTCTCCTCTATCTCCTCATTTTTCTCCTTATATTTTCTCTCCCATTCCGAGTGTCCCCGCGCTTATCAGTCATTACCTTTTTAGCGACGCTGCTTTCGCATCTCGCGGTCCCTCTATATTCTCTCTCTTATTCTTATTTTTCTCTACTTTCTATATTCTTTTCTCTTTATATCTCTCTATCTATCTCTACTCTATCTCTCTCCTCTTAATAAATATTCTTATCTTTAATATTATCTCTTATCTTCTCTATATATACTTCTCATATTATCTCTATTCTTATATCTCTAATATATCTATATCTATATATCATCTTCTCGGGAGTGATCAGTGAGTGCTAAGTTTTGCCTGGGTAGCTATCTATTAATCTATTCTCTAGTCTAAAAACATAAACATTGGTTCTTATCTATAATTACATTTCGTTTTTTCATTTTATTTTTTTAATTCCAAATTAACTAGATCTTTAAAAAAAATCATAAAAAATATCTATTATACCCAAACTTCATTCCCTTTGTGAGTTTCCTTTAATTGCCGCCATCTTAGCTTCTCAATATTTCTTCTTGCATTTTTTGCTCTTCAGTCTCTTGTATTGGAAACTCGTGGGAAGTGCCGGGGGGCCTTGCCGACACATCTTTTTCTTGTGTGCAAGCATCTTACTCCACTTCATTTGTTTTTGCACGCCGCACCATTTCCGGGTTTCAAGTGATAACGCACAATGCCAACACACTTACCCGTCAAATCGTGACTATGATCAATTGCAGTCTTTCATTCTCATTTTCCTTTCCAACCCTGTCTCATTTTAACAATTACTCAGCTCCCTTTCCCATTTTAGTTTATGTTTTATAACGTTCCGTTTCCCTACGCTTGTGTTTCTCCCCCGCTGGATTC
>JABUQX010085501.1:5000-12500 GCA_015478945.1 Trachelipus rathkii
GGACCCTCAAACCTCTCCTGCATCTTGATTACATTTAATCTACCCTTAGTAATGACTTCTTTTGATACCTATCACCTAATTTTTGTCTAACTACTTTTCGGAAATTCATTAAAAAATTATTTGGGGAGTCTCCTGTAGCACTGTGAACAGTCATGTTATAAGCCCACAATACTTTCCCAATCCATAAATCCCATTCATTTTCCTTAGTACTTGTAACCCTCAACATTTCACACAGGGTTCTCACAGTCCTTTCCGCCAATCCATTGGAACTGGGCATATAAGGAGTAGTTTTTATATGCTTTGTTCCCCATTCTCTTAACATCTCTTCAAAAGGTTCGCCAACAAATTCTGGTACGTTATCACTTAACATTCTTCTTGGTTTATATATGCACATAGGCAACAAAGTTTCACGGACTATCTTTGATACATGAGAACTAGTTTTGTTTCTCAATGGGGCTGCATACCCAAATTTACTTTTGTGATCTACCATAATTACCATCCCAATGTTACCCCTAGCAGTCACAGGTAATGAAACACAATCAATTACTACCATCTCAAATGGTTCATTCGCATCTAATTTTAAAATTGGCGGTACAGCTTGTACTCCCTGTATTTTCCTCTTCTGGCATTTTTCGCAAGTAGTAGCGACATCATTTACTATTTTTCTCAAAAAGGGATTGAATATCCTTTCCTTCATACATTCCTATAATTTAAATTTCCCCAAATGCCCATATTCATTATGAACTAACTTGACCACTCCTATTGTTCCTGAAACAGAGAACACTGGTACAAATGCTTTATCATTTTTCAATTTCCTAATAAAATAAACAATACCTCTAGACACTACAAAATTCGCTGAAAATTTCTTAAATTCCTGCAAGTATGGTTTCCACTCTTCTCCTGGAATCTGACCCCTAACAGAATATCTCAGCTCCTTAATCATCAGGCAGTTTTCCTGCATATTAGCAATGTCCTCAATTTTTAAAAAATCTCGTTATCATCCATTCCTTCCATTATACATCCTAAAAATTCAGCAACTAATATTGTATCTCGTTGAAGTCTAATAATTTCCTGGTTACCCTTTAATATCCTCTCACTCCCTACATCTACGGATAAGCTATTAAGTTTTAAAAACTCAATACCTATCAAGAAACAATATGGCATCTGATCCTCTTCTAAAACTATAAATTGATGTTTAATATCATGCAAAGCCCCTAAAGTGATACAGATCGTGACCTCCTCCCAGGCACTTATATGTCCTGTCCCAATACCATTTATTTTAACATTCGTACTTTTCCGTGGTATTTGCCAGTCCAACCTTTCTAATTCCCGGATTACTAACGCATTAACTAGAGAAACCTGAGCCCCTGTATCGATCAAACCACAATATACTTTACTACTCACCCGTACCTTTACTTCCATTCTACCACTAACTCCATGCATACAAAATACCGTAGGAGTATTATCTAGAGTCTCTACATTTAGATCTTCCAAGTCCTCATTTTCAATTCCTGAATCATTTTCTTCATCTGCCTCAAAAATCCGTTCATAACTCTTTTTCTCCACTACCCAATTATAGTGAACCCCACTTAAACATTGTAAATGTAATTCATTAAGATTACCCCCTTTTACACCAGCTCCACGATATACCACTGGCTTTTCTCCTCCATAGTGAACATGAATTACCACTCTGTATAGATTACTGACAATTATCAACACCTATTGGAATGGCATTATCCCAGAATTACACATGCTCCTCAGCTCTTTCATAAACTTTGCCCCTTTTCTGATACCAATCTGTTCTGGTCTCTTACACGCTTCCGTCATGACTTCCCTTCTCAACTCAATTACACCATCAGGTACCCTACTAGATAAATCATCCATCACTAAATCTCGCAATCCATACAAAATGCTCTCAAACAAAGAATCACCACCTTCCGCACTTTGATGCCCAATCATCAAACCTTTCGGCAAATATAGGGGATTAAAAGTAAGATCTCAATTTCCTGTTCACCACCAGGCAGCCTTGACATCAGATCTGCTAATTCATTCTTTTCGCCAGGCAAATACTCCACTGAATAATTAAAATCGCTCAAATCCTCAAGGGTCCTAGCTAGTCTACTATCTACTGTTCTCATTCGCTGTGTATATACTAAAGGTTGATGATCTGTCTTCAGTACAAACCTAACACCATACAGAAATGGTCGAAGCGACTTTAAGCAAAATCTCAGGGCAGCAAGTTCTCTTTCAATCGTGGAATATCTCCGCTCAGTTGCATTAAAAGCCTTTGATACATATGCAATCACTCTCTTCCGTCGAATTCCATCAATCATTTGTTCTTGCATCAAACACCCCACCCATACAGTATCCACTGGCATCGGTGTATACTTCAAGTGGACTTGCACCTTTATCATAGTCAGGATATGCTAACTCCACATCTTCGGCAATCTTTGCCTTCAATTCTTCAAATGCATTCACCATTTTTTCATTCCATTTTAGAATGGTGTTTTTCTTCTTTCCTGTCCGCTCAGTTAATGGTTTCATAATCCCAGAACAATTCTTCATGAACTTCCTTCCAAACTCTACCAATCCTAGAAATCCTCTCAACTCTCTCACATTTTTAGGTCTAGGGAAGTTCCTCACCTTTTCAATAAATTTCTCGGCTTTCCTCAATCCAGATGCGTTAACCCTATGACCTAAGAACTCTACTTCCTGCTGAAACCATTCATACTTTGCCACTTTAACTTTTACACCTACCTCCTCTAACTTCCTCAGTACTTCATTTACTAACTTCAGGTGCTCACTAAAAGATTCAGTCATTACCAATATATCATCAATGAATACTAATACATTTTTACTTGGAAATCCACTGAGTACTACATTCATGGCTCTTTGAAAAGCAGCGGGGGCATTGGCTAAACCAAAACTCAGATTTCTGAATTGGTAATGTTTTTTCGCGGTAGAAAATGCCGTAATACTTCTACTGCCTTCCTTTACTGGCATCTGGTAATACCCCCTTACTAAATCCATTTTCGTAAATACTTTCATTCCATGCATACTATAAACACATTCAGATACTACACACATGGGGAACCTATCTTTAATGGTTCTTTCATTCACTTTTCTGTAATCAATACACATTCTCAACCCTCCACCTGGCTTTCTCACCAGTACAATTGGGCTATTCCAAGGACTCGCACTTTCTTCTAACACCCCAATTCATTCTAACCCTTCACATTGTTCCTCAATTTCCTCTGCCACAGGTAGGGGGAAAATGTCGAGGTCTCTGATAGATTGGAGTATCATCTGTCAGTATTATCTTAAATTCCGGTAATTTGGAATTACCAAAATCGTCATCACCTTGACTCAAAGCTCCACTACGATTTCACAACATCTGATATATCTTTTGATTAGTTATTTCCTCCCCACTATCATCCAGTTTAACCTTTTCAATCAACCCCTCATATGTCCATTCTGAACATTGTGTAAACCCCGCTAATACACTAACCTCTCTATTGGAATCACCTTCGTCTACTACAATTACCGAATATAAACTGCCAAAAATATCTCCAACATGAATATTCCTAATTCTTCTTTTCCGTACATCCGGCCTAACCTGTAAACAGACAAAAGGATTGTCTAAGTTTAACAACCCATCAAATACATGAGCGACCCTTTTAACTCTGTATTTAGCATCCTGACCATCCACCATGTAGAGTTTACCTGGATTATCAGCATCCAAACCAAAATTATTTTCCCAACTTACACGAACCTTTGTATTTTCCCTGTTTCTAATTTAACATCCTCAGCAGCAAATAGCTCAACACCTTCCACCTTCTTGACTGCTACCTCTCCCATCTCACTTATATATATCTCACACTTCGCTCCATTTCCCAGACACTTCTCCAACATCATATGACCTGGATGAATTACAATCCGATTTTCCTTTAAAAACTTATATCCAAGCAAAATATCATATTTATCATTCTTACCATCAATTACATAGAATTCGTTTTCATCCATCTTTATTCCCCCTATGACCACTGATTCCCTAAATTTAGCTATGACCGGAACTACTAAATTGCCTATTCCTCGCAACTCACCCTTAATTCTATCAACCCGTTCTTCACTAATGACCATACTTTCAAATGCTCTTTTGTAAACTGCATTCACGGAACACCCTGTATCGATTAAAACTTTAACTTTTGTATTCCCACAGGTAATATTAACCTTCAAACCTGATAAACTTCATTTCCCCAGAACATTCTAAATTTGAAAACCCCTCTCGAAAATTAAATAACTTAATACCATTTATCCCTGAGGATTCACAGTCTTGAACCCTCTCTTCAATTAGTTTCCCTCCCCAGATTGTCCCATTAACATATTATTGACCATTGTACTATTTCTAGGGGGAAGAATATCTGCTTCCCTTGCTCCCAATCTTCCATTCCCTTGATGTTCACCCCCATTAAAATCTCTACTAGATTCCCCTGAATTATTGACTCCCTTGCTACCCAAACACCATTCCGCCATGTGTCCTACGTTCCCACATTTATTGCATACACTTTTAGGAGCCCTACACATCCGGGGAAAAGTGACCCGTTTGACCGCAATTCCCACAGACACTCCTCGCAGGGTTATTCTGTTCTGGGCAATCCCTAGCCCAATGACCCATTCTGCCACATCGCCTGCATCCTGAAGCTCGGGGGTCTCGGCAATCGCGAGCCAAATGACCCACTTGATTACAAACAAAACACGTTCCCATAGCAATCCTACAATTATTTTGAGTATGACCTGGGCGATTACACTTAAAACAAATGAGATTACTAGTTTGGTTTCTGAAACTACCTGCCCCTCCCTGATTTTTTCTAGGTGATCCTCTTGATCCTAGACCCATATTAATTCCCCAGTTATTGCCCGTGTTTACACTATAAAAATCCTCTAGGAATTTTGCTACAGCCTCTAAAGAGTTAGAAGTTAAAGCATCTTTATATGTTGCATAGGGTGTGAAATTCCCTGACCCTTCTGTTGATCTGGCCGTGAAATTCCCTGATCCTTCTGTCGGTCTGGCAGCGAACACTTCAGCCTCTTCAGATCTAGCCCTGTCAAATGTTTTATCCTCCACTATTTCCAAAACTTCATCCCATAATAGCCTTTCCCTCAACCATCTCTTTTTCTCCTTCCGTCGCTCATTAATGTATTCAGCTACTTGTCCAGGTACATTAGCTAAGAATTTCTTCATTAATTCTTTATTTTCATTAATACCTTTATCTCCAAATTTCTTTCGAGCTAAGGTGTCCAACCGATGTGCAAATGTATCCACGCGTTCTCCTCTTTCCATTTTGGCTTTTTCAAACTTATTTGTCTTTCGATATCTCACCCCACCTTTTACCCTACTAACCTGACTTATTAACCGTTCTTTAACTATCTCATATTTTGGGTTTCCTGCACAAGTTACCAATTTATAGAAGTCATACATTCTCCCTTCTAAACAATCTCCTAGTTCTTTAACCCAAAAATTCTTATTATCAGAAAATCTTTGTCTACAATATCCTTCAAATTCCTTTAGGAAGTCTAATATGTCCTTAGACCCATACACATTAAATTTCCCCACTTTTGGAATCTCTCTGATAAGAACACTTTTTCTGAATTCTTTTTCTGACTCACTCCTAGATTCCTCTGATTCGCTAATATCTTCACTAGAAGTTTTCTCTTCCTCTTGTGAACTAGAGTATAAGGAATCTATATTTTTGCTATGCCGGGCTTCCATACGTCTCTCATGCCTTCGATTTTTGGAAGTCTTCTTCTTCTTTTTACTTTCTCCTAAAGCCCTACTTTTACTTTCATTCTTATACTTAGATTGCATCCCTTCTTTAGTAATTTTTTGGGCAGACGTCAATGTGTCGAACTTGGAGCTCTTCACGAAATTATCTGTCAAAACCTTCGCTTTACCTAATTCTTCCATTTTACGAGTTATTCTTTCTTCTACTTGTTGAACTATTCTTTCCTCCGTTCTCTGTTCCATCTCCACCATCTTCTCATTCATATCTTTCAATTTTAAAACCAATTCTTTAATCTCCTCTTCCTTTCTCACCAACACATCCTTCACTCTTTTTACTTCCAAAGTCAATTCTTCTTCTGTACCCATTTTTCTCAAATTAATTTACCAACTTACTTTACACAATCCACCAATTCCTTTAGGCAGCCCCACATTTCATCACACCACCCCAGCTACTTGCTTTTTATAGGGTTGTTATTCATCCCTGTATATGGAGTATGTCCCTTTCATCTAGGGAGGTTTCACAAAAAAAAAACAAAAAAAAAACAGTTCTTGAAAATTTGGAATCTAAAGCCTTTCTTCTTATCAACAGTAATTCTCTCATTTATCTTTTGAACTCCTTACCCTATCTATCAATTGCTGTGTCACTTTATACTATCGCTGTAAAAAAAATACATGAAAATAAAATAAACTGTAAGCTCAAAAAATCTCCCTTCCCCAAGCTGCAGCTTTACCACTAAACACAAATACCGTTAACCCATATATCGGTTGAAATTTCCAAAAGAGATCACACAGCCGTATTGGCTGTCAGTAAAATCAGTAGTTGTCTCTCTGAATCCTTGTTTCTTGGACGAGTTATACCCTGAGATGACTCTTATTTAAACGGCACTGTACCGCTTCAAATCACTGCTTAGACGTAGTCCAAATCCCCAATTCAGGATTATCACTTGCAAGTCCAAGGGAAAACCTGAAATCAATGCATTTTAGTGTCAAATTTGTTTACTGATATTTTTTCAATTTATTCCACTATCCTTTGTCACACCTACCTGTATTTACGGGTTAAAACTTCTTACCTGGAGATCTCCAAGTTTTTATTTTCTCTATCATCCTTCTCCTCAACCAAAGATAAGACCCCAACAGATTACAATTTCCACTAATTTTAAGTTTTTGTTTTTTTCAAATGTACTATTGTTAGAATATCAGCATTTACAAAGAATTTATTTCTTGTAATAAAGCTAAATTTCAACAATCTTAATTTCTCTCTACTAATTAAAATATTTCATGAAATACAAATACAAGTGTATATATATTTATAATTATATATATTATATATATAGTATATATATATATATATTATATATATATATATATATATATTATATATTATATATTATATATATATATATATATATATATTATACTATATATATTAATAGTATATATGTATATATTGGTAAACTAAAAGGGAAGTTACCCGCTATGATGATCTCGAACTATAGATAGGTACAGAAACTGATAACAATATATGGAATCAAGCGTATGAAATTTGTATGGAAAATGATATTTTTTATTTTTTTTTTACAATTTATTTTATATCTCCAAAACTACAATAGGTACAAGAAAACTAATAGCATATATGGAATCAGAGTTTGGTCAGTGATGAAAAAAGTTTTTTTTTTTTTTTTTTATAAAAGAATACCCAGGGTAAAACGCAAAGGGCA
>JABUQX010085501.1:17500-50763 GCA_015478945.1 Trachelipus rathkii
TTTAAAAATTAATTTTAAAAAAGCACCAAACAAAGGAAATCCTCTTAATTAATGCCATTTGAGGTGAAATTTATTGCCAAAGGTGTCAAAGTTTTATGCTACAACAATTACTTCACACACGCACAAATATAAATGATATGTGCTGTAACTAAAAATTAAATTTGAGAATCATCAAAACTTTGATAAAAATAAAGAAAATAAAGATTAATAAATTAAATACTCTCATAGGTACACTTACATGTATAAAAAATAGAGAAAATATTAAAATTGTCCCTTAAGATCTTCTTTAATTTTCCATTTCATAAGCTCCATACAAGCATTTGCATCTTCTGCACTGTCATGTCCTCCATCTGGTGTGATAAAAACGGAAATATCAAATAAAATTAATAATTAGGAATAATAAAAAAAAATGAATAAATTTTTTTTATTTTTAATTATTTGTCAGTATTATTAAAATTA
Source organism: Trachelipus rathkii (assembly GCA_015478945.1). NCBI lineage: Eukaryota > Metazoa > Arthropoda > Malacostraca > Isopoda > Trachelipodidae > Trachelipus > Trachelipus rathkii. Next base: position 17,960 of record JABUQX010085501.1, read on the forward strand.
AAAATAAAATGTAATATTATTTTTAATTTAACATAAAAATATGAACATACTAATAAATAAATAAATAAACATTTTAAGACCAAACTAAGATATTTTCATAATTTTCAAATTATTCCCACACCAAACTTTCCAAAAGTTTATTATGTACAACTCTCAAATACCACTGCGCCTCATTAGAAGCAATCGCAATGATTTTGCAGCTTCTTCGTATAAACAGCAACTGTACGGTATAATATTTTATACATGTGTGGAAGAAAAAAAATTTCCACAACGTACGTTGTGCGTGTAGTAAGAGGGGAGTATAAGGAGTGGTAGCAGGGTTGGAGTCCAGATACTACTTATTTATGCCCTAGAAATGCTCATGCATGCCTCGGATTTCTGGTTCATATTTGCGCACCATACTCCCAGTTCTGGGTAACCAAGGGACAGCTGATGATTATGAATACATTAATATTATAAGTAAAAATCCATAAGGTTGAAATCTTCATATTTTAACATATATTAATTTTTATATTTGTTGATTATAAGACTAATCTATTATACCATTCAACTATAAATTCCAACCCATGTAGACCATTCCTGAGCTCAAAAAAAAATTTAAAAATTCCTTTCTTCACCTGTGAAATAAAACTTGTCCGCTTGAATTAAAGGCCTAAGCAAAACAAAGCTATAACAAATGGAATTCACTGCTAAAGATGTATAAGATAACTCTTTTTAAAGCTAAAAAATCGTTACTGTCAAATATATTCTTTTTCTGTATCAATACAACACACAAACTTACCGTCATTTTGTATTATTTTTGAGAGATATTCTGATGCGAGGTTTCTTAAAGCCCTTTTAAAGGGTGGACCGAGTTTGTGAGGGAAAACAACACTAGTATCAACCACTGTGTCATGGATTATCTGCAAAGAAAAAAAAAAGAAAATTCCTAAAGCATGTGTAAAAAGGTTTAATTCAAGTACATATACATGATCTCTAGTACAATCTCTTGAATACTTGGGCTTGTAGTTGTGATTTAAAACTAAACTACTTATATTCGGGCACTTGAAATAAGCTTCAATTTCATCAATGTTGTTAATCCGAATAAACTGCAAATATCTAACCAAGATATTGTTCCCTGTTTTTGTTTTTTTATTACTGATAAGGCGATAAAATATATATTCAACTTCTGTTTTTTTTCTCTTTTAATTTATTATTAATTTTAATCCTGGCCCAATTTAATAAGTCATACGTAAAATAAAACTGAAACAGAGAGGGGAAGAGCCCTATTATTGCAAAAGAAAAGCTAGATGGACAAGCTTTTACATATATATATAATTGTGATGGGAGATTAAGAAATTTTGACGATGACGATTAATTGAAAAAAGTATATTTAAAAATTTCTATTATTTTATTAAATTTAACAAACTTATTTATAATAAGGATGAATTAAATTGTGTTCACTTCATTCTTATTTAAATTGGTAAATACATTAAGAACCGCATTAATACAATGAAAGTTTTCCTGTTATTTATTAACATCTTGGTTTATTTCTAATTTCTAAATAATAATAATAATAATAATAATAATAATAATAATAATAATAATAATAATAATAATAATAATAATAATAATAATAATAATATAATAATAATAATAATAATAATTCTCTTCATTAATAATAAAAAAAAAAAAAAAAAAAAAAAAAAAAAAATCCTGGCATAGACTTTTCCAGCTGTTTTATACTAATTCGAATAAGCTGATTTCAAATCTGATCTTAGATTTGCTCTATCACATCGGCAAACCCCATTTTCATGGATTTTACCAGAAATTAACACTTTGTCACTGATGATTGCAAGTTGCTGCGAGTCAGTGACTGCTTTAGTGATAAAAGATGGTGCTGTATTTGGACAACAGTGTGTTAATTAATATCATTTTATGTACATTTCACAATTATATATATATGGCTTACGGTTACAGGATAACTCAGGCCATAAGGACAGGCGTACTTCCAACTGATCTGGCATTATTAGAAAGTGGTGCTGTAAGCCACTCCCGGTGGTGAACAACTGCAAATAGGATTTGTCGCATATGGGTTTCAAAACATGGCCTTAAAGGCAGCAACTTGAAGACGTTACAACTGCTTGTGGAATACATTGTTGGCGTTTACTATCCCTGCTGGTTTACAAATCGAAATTCTCTTGGGAGGAAGGACCTCGCCACATTCTTTATCAATTGAAGCTCCTAAAATCTCAGAAGGCAGTAGCAGATATTGTTTTGCCAACCAATCCAACGTTCATCGTGGTTCGCAATTTAGTGAAATGGTGCTTCAGACACTTTATACTCGGAAAGACCAAGAAGAAAGGAAAGCAGGGGTTCAGAAAGTAATTGAATTAAGGAATGAAGATGATCATACACAAGGAGACCTATCTGTTCGGCTTAGAGAAACACCTGCAGTAAATCCAAATGCAACTTCCCTTTTGGAAATGATAGACTGGTCAGAAAAAGTACCTATATGAACCTCCACTTACTTTTAACCCAAAATATCAGAAATAAGAAAGTTTGTTGAAGATCCAATGCAAGTTTCCAAAGTGGACATGTCATGGACAGTCCATAGAGAGGTGTGTAAAACAAGTAACAGAGGCTTCTTGCAAAGTGTGTATACTCATGAGAAACGTGAAGGATTCATTATACCCAGGAGCAAGCCAGAAGAATGTCGTGTAGCCCCAGAAATCGAAGCAAGATTTGATAAATATTGTTGGTTGAAGCTTTTTACATTTTTTAAATGTATTTTCAGTGTTTGATAATAGAGACAAAATATAAATAAAATTGATTGAGTTCATTAAACCAATTTTTGAGCAAATTTTCTTGGAGTTTATATTAAGTTACCCCCTTTTTTCGGAAATTTCAATATACATTATAATCAAGCGCAAATTTAACAAGGTAAATGTTTATGAATATTGGAAAAACCTTTTAAATTAGGATATTACACATCAAAAGGCACATTTTTGGACCCCCTCATTCACAAAAAACACGAATTTTTATTTTTGCCCTCCAAATTGACACGCCCTATCGCCTTCCAAACGACAAGTTGAACAAGTTTAATGAGAAGACAAGACCCTATTGTCCTGAGTAACAACCACACATCCTGGACGATTGAAATGTTGAAAATAAAGTTTACCTTCTTCTACAGATGATGAAGATGATGTTCTGACCGAATTTACGCCATCTGTTGCAGATTCTGATACAAATGCTATGTTTAGTCAGCTTGAATTGCAAAGCAGTCTGCTGAAAGAGAAAGGAATACTCAGACCTGGCACTTTTATCCTTTTAGAGAAGCAGCACTGCGAAAGTACTTCCATTCACATGGTCAACTTGTTTATTGTAATGATGTTGAGGGGATTCTTCTCTCAAATGGGACTGCTCGCATATGATTCAAGTGAATGGAGACTTTTTATTGACAGTAGTAAACAAAGTTTGAAATGAGTGTTACTGCACAACCAGAAATATATAATGGTTTAATCCCAATAGGACACTCTGTACAAATGAAAGATAAGATAACATCAGAAAATTCTGGATAGATTGCAATACCATCTTCATGGATGGTTAATTTGTGTTAGATTTAAAAAATGATTAATTTTCAGCTGGGGCAGCAAGGAGGTTACACCAAATACCCTTGTTTCCTATGCTACTGGGACAGTAGGGCAACATCAGAACATTGGGTGAAAAAGATCCTGCGCCACGCAAGAATAGTTTCACGCCTGTGAAAAGAACATCAAAAAATGATCCTCTGGGTTGATAGGAATAAAAATTGTACTTTCCGACACTGCTCATAAATCTTGGGTTAATGAAGCAATTTGTCAAAGCTCTTGATCACACTGGAGACTGCTTCAGCTATATTTTTTCAATCTTTCCAAGTCTAGTGCCCGAGAAGAAAAAAGCAGGAAATAAATTTGATGGCCCTCAAAATAAGTAAGTAACTCATCAGGGATCCATATTCGTTACAACAATGAGCGCGGCAGAGAGCTAGAGCTTTGGAATTCAAATTAATTGTGTGGAAACGGATTTCTTGGGACAGGAAAAAACGGGACAACTACCGAGAGATTTTGGAGGAGCTGCTCTTGAGAATAGAAATGAGTATCAAAGTTCAGTACTTACATAGTCACTTGGAAGACTTTCCCAGCAGAATTGGGTCAACGTGGGAGCGAAGAGAAACGTGAACGGCTTTTCATCAAAACATAAAGTTTGGAAGAACGCTACCAAGGCCGATGGGATCCCTGGAAGATTACTGCTGATGCTTGAATAGAGAGATTCCACAAGCTGCACATCGGCGATCGTCAAAGAAGAGGTCGTTTATTGCAATGTAACATCACTATTGTCAATTATAATTTTTGTTACATTTCAGAATTTGTCAAAACTTTAAAATGTTAATAAGCATTCACTCACATTTGTATGCATTCACTATCACAATTTGTGCTACGGATGATTAATTTACTTTTTCAATTAATTATTGTATATTGGTTTTTACCTTATTCTTGTCTGTAAGTCCTGCTTAGCTCTTCAAAAAATGATCATAAATTTGCTGTTTATTTGAAACTGCAATATGTGATATCTCAAAAACCTGATGTGATAGACAAAAACCGATGACAAATTTGGAATCAGCACCCATAATACCTTAACGTTGGATAACCTTATGAAAGAAAAATGATTGTTGACAGTGTAATGATTTATTTAATATTAAAATCATATCATGCTCCTTATATTTCAACTTAATATTTTATGATAATTTTAATATATAGTAAGTATCTTCAAAACATTGATTTTAAAACATTATAAATATGTGAGACCATGGAAGACATACAAATTCCCTCGTATTTAAATTATAATGCAGAAAACCAACACTTGCTTCCATTTCTGGGTGTTACATATTTCCTCAACTTAATCGGCAGAAAATTGACGATGACGAATTGAAAAATAAAATATGCCGATTTTGCCGATGACGATATCGTCCCATCACTAATTATATATATTATATATATATATATTATATATATATTAGTATATATATATATATATAATAATATATATATATATATTATATATATACATATTATATTATTATATAATATATATATATATATATAATATATATTATATATATATACGGTATATATATTATATATATATATATTATATATATAATATATATATATATATATATATATAAATAAGTATATATATATATATATATATATATATATATATATATATATATATATTAATATATTATATAATATATATATTATATATATATATATATTATATATATATATATATATATATTACATAGTGGACACCGATCGTTACTCCGTTACTAAAGGAATGAGTTTTTTTGAGTAACGAAGCAACAGACTTGTTACATTCTCTTTCATGTAACGTACCAAAAAACCGTTATTTTTTCCTCTGTTACATTTTGTTCAACTTTCTTTTAAATGTTGATTAGCCATTGACCACCTTTCGAACAGTTACTCCTATTATATATTATATATAATATATATATATATATATATATATATATATATTTATATATATATTATATATATATTATTATATAATATATATATATATATATATATATTATATATATATATTATATATATATATATAATATATATATATATATATATATATATTATGTATATATACGCTTTTATTTCTTTTTATTTTGTACCAAAGGATGCTATTGGGTGCTCACTTCAACTCTCAACCAACAGCTTTGAAAGGAGGAGACTCAAATTTGTGCCGTGTTTGATACATGAAAAATCAATAATCCGTATTTATTATCGGAAAACTTTAAAATTATTAAAAAAATTAAATTGAAACAATTTTTTTACTAAGTCACTGCATCTTAAAGTGCTTAAATTTCATTTTATATATTAATAAAATTTAAACGGAGAAATTGAAGTAAAATAAATTACTAAAAAAAAAACTTAATAATTAAATAAGAAATGGGAATTTTTCAAGCAATGTTGCTGTTTATATTTAACCTAATTAAAGTGTATATCTTACATAAGTTACAGAGTAACCAACAGAATGCAGAAGGCATTGAAAATGCAACCTCAGAAAGGTGCCAAAAAACGATATACAAAGAAATTATTGTGTTTGTAATTTATTGTATAATTATTAATTTTTTATGCAATAATAATTAAAAAATTTAGTAAAATTATTTTTAATCATCTTCATCATCATCATCCACCTTTTTTGCCCAAGAATGGGGGTAAGATGCGTGACATGCACCGTAAACAGAAGTAGAGTAGAATATGACGCAAGTAGAAAAGAAAGCCCAGCCTTACACCTGGTCAAACGTCCTAACTGAGAAACCTATTTTCACATTTGAAGGTGGAAATAGTGTGCTGAAAGTTAGTAACAGGCGAGGGTTAAGAGAACCCACGCAAGCCTTTTTTTTATGTGGAGGTAACCTGTAGACATTAGTCACAAGAAACCTATTTTGTTATAGGATGATAGAGGATACTCATCCTTCTCGATAGAGGCGTAGATGGTACCTTTTGATGTGTGTCTAACATCGTCAGGGATAAAGATTATTAGCGCACCTCCCAGAGATGACAGGGAAGATAAGATGCCACTTTGAGTCCGAGTGGTGACTCGGACTAGCATGAAGCCATTTATCATGACGGTAAAGGGAGGGTCTTTCACACCGAAGTCTCTCTCTCTAGAGAATAACTAAGATTTATCATTCGGTGTTCTGTAAGAAGTTTCGATGAGGCAGATTATAGAATAAAAAATATGAGGAACGACGAGTCAGCAGGTAATCCCGGGGCAGGAGCAACACGCTAATAGATAAAATAAACCTAGCATCTAAGCTGGTGTGGGTGTCCGAAAGTGAAGCTACAACTCTGGCATAATTGTCTAGTTCATTCCGAAAATAAAATTCAGTCATTTTTTAGAATTTTATATATAAATTAATGGAATCAATTGAAATTTAAATTTGCATTCTTTGGTGTTCAAATAAATTTTCCAAATTAAAATTCTTCTTTTCTTATCTAAAATATATGCAAATAAATATTTAAAATAGGAAATAAATAAACTAGTGATATTTTACTAAAGTAAATATTAGCGATAAAAACGATAATGATTGATAAATAAATTTATATTTACTATTAAGCTACCTTTTAGTATGAAATTAGTAAATATATATTTATATCTTTCTCTGTATGTAAAGTGATATGAGAAATTTATATAGTAAAACCTTTTGAGTATAAAATGAATTATTGTCTAGTTCATTCCGAAATTCATAGGCCAGTAAATGGGCTCATTTCCGGGAGGAAGAGTCTGATTTTTCAAAGAAAACCACCGGAAAATCAATATTCATTCCGAAATTCTACTCTATCTTGGCGGCGAAGTTATACAATTGAGGCTAAATCCACAGATGATTATCGTTATATGTCACGTGTTCAAGTGAAGACGAAGCAGTGACCGTAGATATATTTATTTATTTAATAAGTGAAGATACTAGTCCGCCTGCGCTTCATATAACAGTGATCAAAAGGATAATATTAAATAAATGCGGCAATAAAGAATTGTGTCTCACTTTACCTGCAGGACAACGCGTGTACAATAATTCTTGTAAAAATCTTTTAGTTTTTTATCTTATATCTTAACAATTGTGTTATAAAGAACTTATACGGATTATACACATTATACTTTACGTAGCGGTATATCAATAGCATGAATAAAATAAAATCACAAAAGATTATTATTATTAATTATCTTCTTAGCAAGAGCAATATACTCATGTTAGCTATAACCATGCGCTTGTCATATATACAGACCATTTTCACGAACCTAATCTAGGTAGAGGTTAAAATTCGGATTTAGTATGATCGGGTGTTCGCCTAATCACTACTCTATATTGATTGATCATACGCTCTTTGGGTATACCAAATTAATTTAGACTACAATAAGAGAGTTAGACGGGACTTTAATGATCGCTCTCTGAAATAAGATAAACTGGAAATTTCTGAAAGTTTTTTGTATATGATTCTTCCCAATGTGAAGTACTACCTTATTTATGATAACCTATTACCCTCTCAGTAGTAAGCGGTGTTATTCTAGTTATGTAAAATCGTAATTATACATTATTCGGTCAAGCAATAAATCTAGGAAAATGGGTATACAATATTCCCTTACTGCAATCAACATATCTTCAACACGATCGATATAAATTACGATCGATTCTTCTTCTCTTCTGATTACGACAAATGTTTATATATCTGAGCGGAGGGTGGTGATGACCTTGCAGCCAGACACATATAATTACCGAGACGAGCCGGTATTTCACATCTCGTAGCGTGTCTTATTTCAAATCCGAAGAAATTATTATCGCTCATTTAAGATACAGAGAGGGTGAGAGAATTCGTATGTCTGTCATACGCCGTGATGAGATGAGATTGGATAGCTTTTCTCGTACATAGGTCGAGGTTTCATATTCTACGAGATTCGAATAAAGAAACATTCAATAAATTTTGTCAATATAAAGCTTGATGCTATTATTCTAATAGCTTAATACTGTAAAAAAAAGATTTTGTTTTTATCTCAAAAAAAAATAAGTTAATGTTAAAATTATTTTTTTAAGAGAATTAAAAATATTTTTATTTCAGACTTTACATATTTTATAAATGATTTCCTTATAAAAGTTATTGTTTATAAATATGAAAATATAATAAAAATTAATATACCTTCGACTTATAGGTTCTCATGCGAGGCGTATCACTATAATGTAAACGTCATTATCGTTTTGTCTCAGTACTCAGTTTATGCTTGGACCTTTACGTCGCATCGCGATCTAAGTACTTATTTTATAGAGGTGTAAAGTTCGTTGGTGATCAATGAAGATATTATAATAAATGAACTTATTTACGATAATGAAGGGCCAGAAGGTTATAATGTGAATTATAAAATTGTAAATGATTTCAAAGAAATATTTAAATAAACTATTTTATTTTAATATATAAATTTGATTTAATTAGTTATTTTTATTTATATTAATGTGAATATTATTACGCAAATATATGATAACCTTTTAAAGACTATATATACATCAGTTCTCTGGATGAAACGATATACTTGTTATTTTACTGATCTGTTAATAATTGAACTATTAGCTATTCTTTATTTTATTAATTATTTTAATTTTTAGTTGGGTATTAACTTATTTTAATCAATATTAAATTTTTATGAATATGAAACGAAAAAATTGCTTCATATTACTTTCCATTTATATTCTATATTATTATTCACTTCACACTAAAAATCATAATACTGTTATATATAATATTAAATATTTATTAAATATAAATTTATAAATTTTTCTTTGTCAAATTTTAAAAAATTTCTTGAGAATAAATATTTTAGATATTATTATTCAATATACATATTATATAAATAATTATTAAATAATAAACTATATATATATCAATAATTAATATTATATATATATCTTCTATATTTATGTAAATGATAAACTAAGGCGATCATAGAAAGCTTTATTATATTTTTCTCAATTACAAAAATTAATAGTAGTAGTACAATATCGGAAAGATAGATTTTAGCAAATACAACTACTGGGCACGCTACATGAATTACCGCATTTATTGGATTTTCTGTAGAAACTCTCGGTAAGAGTTTTTGGTATATATAATTTCGCCGAAAAAATTCTATAATTTATATTATGACTCTTCACAGGTGTACGGATAATACTCTTAATTTCGTATTAACATACGTATAGCTAGAAATTTCAATTAATTCTCGAGTCTCATTTCACTCACCAAGTTACTATATATTTCTATATATATATATAAAACCTAACAAGTAGCGGTGAAATTGCGTTTTATTCATTAATCGGCTGATACTTGCTTCGGTACTTAAATAAATAGACAATAGGGTATCAAGACTACTCCAATATTGCTCTCATTATATTAAATATTTGAGTCGGGAGTAAACGTTAACTCATGATCCCATACAGCTATCGATGACTCAGCCTCTGTAATCTAAGATCGTGAGTTTTCACCGTACATATATTTCAGTTTTTATAGATATATGAATAGCGAGATATACTTCTGGGCCTATTTACGTAGAATCTGCAGAAGAGTAATACTCTTACGATAGATAAAATCTGGAAAGATCGGAGGCGAGTCAAAATCTTTACTACACTACGAATATATATCGGTGTACGCAGAGCGTTTTACGCCTCTGTAAAATAGTTTTTGATACTGAGGATCATAGACTGAACAGTTTTCAATTATTGAAAAGGGATTTTTAAATTATATTATTCAAATTAATATTATATTAACTGCAGATTAATATTAAATATATATAATCTGATTATTTTTTTCTACCTGTTGTACGTTGTAAACATATTCGTACCATGACTTTATTTCCTTGTATTATTAAGCTCTATTCGCTGATAGTATATTTTATTATTTCTATATATTATTAAGTTATCGATATGATTTATAGAATACCACTACAGTGAATCTCTCTACGCGAAGCGTTATAGCTAGTACGTTGTTACTTCGAAATCTATATCATATATATAAGATATTATGGAGAGCTAACTCTGTCTTGATATGCGATACATTGTCATATATATTTGGGTTTTTAACTTGAGAGGATGGCTGATGCTGTAGGGCACTACATTGTAAGGATGAGCAGCTGCTGTGTCTAGTAATCGTATGTCTGATGTGTAATTATTGCTATCTATGTCGCTTCCATAGACATTACGGGACGTGTGTCTGTGATCTCTAGCCATTTAGGTTGTATACACTCTCTTTTGCAAAGTCAATTTGCTCGATGGATAGTGAAATGCATACGCACAAGAGAGTGGAAGGCGGGAGATACAGAGAAACACACGACTTGGGCCCATACACTTACCTTGAAAATATAACAATTTTCTTTTTATAGAGATAACACACAATATATTTTTCAGATTAATTTTCACAATCTGGGTTCATTAACGAGGCGGAAGGGGGGTGGTCAGAGCTGTTTTGTTTGTATACGATATAATATGGAAGGTCTCCTTATTATCACTGCACTTTTCTCGACGAGATGAGGATGTTTGCTCGAACATTCACACTCATATGTTTTCTATCACAGAGCTGTTAGTAAATGATCAAACTCGACCGCAAACGTATCTTCACTAGTAAGATAAATAGTTACTGAAAATGAACCATTACAGGTTACGCATTATTAGTTTCGTAATTACTATCGATTAGTTATCAACCTAGTTTTCGATGGAGGCTGTGGTGAATGGATTTCTGAGTCTAGAATCTGAGTATATGATCCGACAGTATATAGCATAATTTATTTTTATATTTTTACGAGAGTATCGAACGGATTTATACCTATCGGGTGTCCTTCAAATCAGTTGGTCTATTCTCGAAGATAATTGCTCATAAAGCAGTATTGCTCAGCTGCTTGCATAGTCGCTTAGCGTTGGGCGCATTTCTCATCGATCTGTGGAAATGGATTTGACTCTCTGCGTTGTTAGTTTGTTGCTTTAGCTTTATTATTAAGACTTGACTCGCTGCTTATATATATATGCTATAGCTGCTGCTGCATGCTTGACTGCTTGCTGCTGCTAGCGCTTAGCTGCTAAGCTTGTCATGATGTGAAGCTTGCTAGGGCGTATTCTTCATCGTGCACTAAAAGGTGACTCTCTGGGCGAGTTAGTTGTTGTTGCGTGAGCTGTGCGCTGCTGCTGCTGTATGCCTGCTGTGCTGGGAATATGTATATTCGCTAACGTCAGACTGGGTCTTTCACCTGTGAAAAAAAGATGATAGGTAAAAGGTTTGCTGTCATGCATGCTATGCTTAGGCGCATTCTCGATCGTAGAAAGGTGACTCCTGGCGGTTGTTTAGTTGTTATTGCATGCTGTCATTTCGCTGCTCTATAGTCTAGCTTGACTGCTTATTATCATGCTGCTGCTGCTGCTAGCTTGAAAGGAGCTGCTCATGCTGCTGCTGGAGCCGCTGCTGCATATATTTCATTCACATCGTAGAAAAAGGTTGTACTCTTTGGCGGTTATGTTGTTGTTTATGCTTATGTTGCTAGCTTAGCTGCTGCTTGCTGCTTGCTGGTCATGACTTGAGAGATGTATATTCGCATATACAATGCAAGCTTAGGGGTAATTTTTCATACCGTTACTTCATAGTAGAATATAAATAGAACTGAGGTTAAATAGTTAGCTGCTGCTGTCTAGCTTGCTGCTTAATATAAGTGATGTTATGTAAGTTCATGAACAAAAATAGTGCCAGCTGCTAGGCATTGCTTTAGCTAGGTTGTATTACAGGAACAAATAATACTGCACAGTTATGCTTGCTAGAGACTGCTTCTGCTGTGAGCTGTGTCGCTTAGCTGCTGTGACTGCTGGCTAGCTTAGGTGATGATGCTGCTGCTGTGATTAGTATTATGACTGCTGCGCTTAGGTGACAATGATTTGAAGGTACAGCAGTGCGGTCTTTATTCATAACCCTCCGAGTAAAAAAGTGAATCGGTAAGACGCTTGATTTGCTAGCTTTAGATTAGCTTTGCTAGGGATTAGTGCCTTATATAGTTATTGCTGCTGCTGCTTAGGGAGATGTATTGGGGTACCAGTACAGGTCATGGCGGATTTTTCACTTCGTGAAAAAGAGAATATCGTAAAAAGATTTAGCTGCTGCTGTTAGCTTAATAGGCTGCTTGCACTCATATTAGACTTAGATTTTAGCTATATAGCTTGGTTTTGAGCTGCTAGCTTAGATGATATATAACTATACTATTATGGGTAAACTTGTAATAAATATTATCGGATTCCTAGGTTAAGTGGGGATTAGCTAAACAATAACCGCGGTTTAGAACTATGAATTTTTGCTGAAAGTATTCGAGTCATTCTTAGGTTGTTTATTATAGCGCTAACTATCTATGATAACAAGAGGTACAGTTGACCTTATTTTGCTGTTGTGAGATATATGTATCTTGGAAACAATCACATTAGCGATAGTAAGGTGTCGTATTATGACTTATATCAAACTTTGGTTTTGGTAGGTCTTTACTTCGCTGATAGTTGTTGTTGTTCGCCGGTTTCCTAGTATATTCTGGAATAAAACTTGTTTTCGAAATTATAGCACTTATAGTCCTTCTAAGCTTCCCTAAATTTTAATTGGGAGTGAGATTCGTAATCTAAATTTGCTTTCTGTGCCAAAGACAAGCGATAATATTGGTGTTCTTGTTGCTTCCGCACGCGTGCTTCGTCGAACAAACTGGGGAGAGCGGGATTTTCTTTAGGCTGCTTTCGCGGAAAAAGATGTAAATCCTTATCAAAAATTGTAGTTTTTTCAATCTCCTTTAATCCTTCGTTTTCCCACAATGGACTCAATTCCTTTCGATGTATTCTCAAATCTAATCCAGCGTCTGAAATATTATTTATATTATTATTATCATTATTTTCATATGATAAATGATGAAAATATTTTAATTTTTTCTAGCTCTAAAAAAAATATAAAATGATGTTTTTTCAAGCAAAGTTTCGAAACGGAAATTTATATTTCATGAACATAAATTATGTTTCTACTTTTATTTAAAAAAAACTAACATCTGCCTTTAGAATTTTGCGCATTCCAATCGATCGGTCTGTCCACTACGACGTCTTCGATTTCCGTCTCATCTATTGTTTCTGAAACTGAGGCTGCTGCTACTGCTGGTGATGGCGATGGCGATGGCGGTGGCGGTAGTGGTGGCGATGGCGATGGCGATGGCGGTGGCGGTAGTGGTGGCGATGGCGATGGCTCTTTCGAAACGGCAGTTCGGTAGTGGCAGGGATTTGGTGCGGAGTCAATTTTATTTCGACGGCTAAATTCAGGATGGCAATTACCTGCTAGAAGAAAATAAATAAATTTTCCTCCTAAAATAAATAAATAAAAATTTCCATTTTTTCAAAATAAAATGAGACAGAAGTGAACATATATAATTAAATTTTACTTACCGGATTCGCCCTGACGATGAAGAAGATATCCATTTCTTTTCTTGAAAGGGAGTGGCGGTGGAAGATAAATTCTTTTCTTTAATGGGAGGATGATCTTTTCTTTTTTTTCTTCGAGAATATTGCTAGATTCGAGTTGACAGGATTTTTCTTTTTTTCTTCCTTTTGATCGACCTTTCCTTTGCCGTTTTTTAGAATTTTTAACCGATTTTCCCGAAGTTGCGACCACATCTTCCATAAGCTCGAAACTATTTTTTTCTTTACGATTCCTGTTTTTCGCCATATTTTCAACACTGGAGGAATAGGAAGAAGACGCTTCGAAGCTAGATTTAAATCTTTTTGCTTTATCGCCGCCATCCTTCTCCTTTTCGATTTTTCTAAATTTAACTTTTAATCCGTAACTATGGTCAATGTCTTTGCCGCACCAAGAATCATCACTACTCGTCTCCGCTGAATGTTTGGTTATTTTCGCAAGCAAAATTTCCTCGTTTTTTTTGGAATGCATATCCTTACAGGACGACACCCTGTAAAATATATTGTAAAACTAAGATATTCGAACGAATAGAGACAATTACCATTCCTCCACTCGATTCGGAGAAAGTGAATAAATTTTCAAAGTCTCGAGGGCTTATATATATTCCCAGCCGTGGGCGCTATCCCACCCATAATATTATAGCATGAGCTTATTGTCAAAAATAATTACTCGGCGTGGACAATTATGGTTCTACTATAAATATAGCTGACATCTGGAAGTAACCTCATCATATATCGTATACCCATTTATTTTACGCCGAACTACCTACTCATTGACCTATAATTCTACCATCCGAATCGTATTTATTTTACCGTTTATCCTGCAGTACTCTGAATAATGGACCGGTTATTGGTAATTAATAACTCAAATAACGCCTATACCAATCACTTATACCTCACCTAATACAATCATATCTCTGATCGCGTAATCGCTCTCTTGTATATATATATAATATTATTAAATAAAATGTTTCGTATATTTTATAATTGGCTACACACGGATAAAGCTCTAAATAGTGTCTCAGCCATATATCACGACGCCTCACTTTTCATTTAAAATTCGACTCAACGAAATTAACATGGACTGTGAATGGTCACAACCTATGAAAAAATATAACGGTATATATACGGCTGACATATGAAATTTTAGTAAAATACTTATAGTATAGTTATAATACATAAATATTATTATATTGTATTTGTTATTAAATTAATTAAAATATATCATAATTTTGAAATGATTATTTATTTTTCTCTTCACTATCTCATAAACCAATAATAGTGACTATTTTTATTATTGCTTATATATATTGATGTTTATATTCCTTTCAATGGGGATATGAATGATGGGTAATGAACCCGAAAATTTCATAGGTAGATATTCAAGTCGAAGAGATAGATATACGTATTAAAAAAATTATTACGGACTAAATATATTAATTTTGAATTTATGATGTAATAATAATATTATATATATGAAAATGAATTATATATATAATTTTTTATAATCACATAATATTATAAGAATCACTTTCATCGACCTATAAAACTTAATATAGACAATCTTACACGACGTATAACAATACTAGATTTAACACTTAACATACTAAACGGAATATATCAAATCAATATAATTACAATACATAGTATATTAAAATAAATAAAACTAATATATGTGTTGCCGCAAATACTAAAACGATATAAATAATTATATAAGATAATACATAATAATAATAATAATAATAGTAATAATATTATTATTATTATTAATTATTAATTATTTTATTATTATTATTATTACTTTATTATTAATTATTATTATATTATATATATTCGTTTTTGGAGTTATTCTATTCCTTCGAAAATGAACTATTATATTAGAATTAATGATGTCTGTCTCATTGTATACTGTAGTGATAATTAATTATTATTATGCATATTAATTAATAAGTTGATTTATTGTGAAATCTATTGATTTTACAAATTACCCTATTATTTTACTTTTATATAGTCATTGAATTTTCCTTATTCGATTTAAAAACTCTCAGGATTATTATTGACTTCATTAGGACTAAGAGTGAAGATAACGTTCCACTTTGGGTATCTGTGGATTCGACAAGTCGTGGGATAGTGTTCTATATTTAGTCTGCATTACTTTATTCCGATATAAAAATTAAATTATTTTCGATCTATAAAAGTAGAATTTTCAATAGAAATTACATCTTGTGCTTTTTATTTGATTAGATTTAATTTCAATTATTTTTTATTTTTAATTACTCACATTATTTAGTACATTTCGAATTGATAGATTTCTTCTAAATGATACTTTACTGTATTCATATATTATTTCTAGTATTCCTATTTGAATATGTATACTATCATTTATTCGGGTTGATAATTTATGCGATATGTTATTATATATAATCGAGGATTAAAGTAGTCAGCGCGAATCACTATTTTAGGTAGTTATTTATTGTGATTCCCTTGGAAATACTGTTCATCTAAAATGATTTAATTATTGTACGCCATTTTAAATCAGTGGTATATCTGCGATAATTATGACTGGCTGAACAGCTTTTATCTATTATATATAATAATACTATTCATTTAAGACTCGATAACTAATCGTTAAAATATTATTCACTGATTTAATGTACTGTCATTAGGATTGTAACGTATTATTATTATTATTACTCTGTTTTAATGGAATGCAATTGGTATACGTCTTATATATATTAGAGTCTAAGTGACAAAATATTACACTGAAAAAAATTATATCTTTCTTAATCTTAAAATTTTTATTTTTCTTGTAATTAATTTTAGAGATTTTTTATTATAGTTTTAATCAGAGAACTTGGACCTTCGATAGATTTATACTGTTACGCTAATTTCTTCGTACTATATACACACGGCTTCGAATTTTGCTCTTTAACGAGCTTAGTTATAGTAGCAGTAAGAGTGGTAGTTATTATGTTAAAGATTAAATAACTCGATAAATAAAAAATAATTTCGGGTCAACTATTAAATTAAATATTCTCACACTTTTATTTATTCTAATTTATTGTTAAGTTTTTCTTTGTCTTTATTTTCTACACTGTAATCAGCATTGTGCTGGAGTAGGTGAGCCATCAGAGAATAGTGAACGATATTTCTACCGATCTACGGAGACGTATGTACAGGGCACAAGCTAATTACGACTCACTGCTTAAAAAATTACCATTTTGAAGGTATATAGAACCAGTATCGTAGTCTCAATGGTCACGAAACTCAATAATATTAGACGTAGGAAAGATGACATGTTTAAACACATGAATATGATTAGATGAAAGGAAGTTTTTTTTCAGACAAATTAAAAAAATACACACACGTATTAATACACTACACGTATTTAATACACATCAAAATGCCATAATTAATACATAATAGAAACGTTTGTTGGTAGATGAATAATTAAATCAAATGAAAGTGTCATTATATATATATAATCTCAATACGAGAACAAAAATTAAAGTTTTAGGGAGAGTCTTTAAAATATATATATCAATGAATTATTATTATTAATATTATTAAATATATTATAAATAAAATTCATAACGAACTTGTTGATCTAATAGATTTAATATGTATTATAAATATTTAAAATATTCATTCTATATATATTATAAAATGCATTAATTATTAAATATAATATTGCCTATATCAATTAATATATGTATATGAACATTTATTATCTGGTGAAGTTATCTTACAAATTAGTTCGCATATTAAGATTCTTAATATTAATTATTTGATTTTACTTCTAGTAACTACTATATATCTCTCTGACTTTATGAATTGGAAACAATAAATTTTTATTATGGCCACTTAATTATAAATATTAAATCTCTCCGAGTTAGTACTTGAAATATGCTAAATGTTTATTATCGTGCCTGATCGGATATTTTTATTTTTCGCTTTAATTTCATATTGTTGATAATCTTTATTAGTTAAGTGACCAGACTCCACTCCTCATGATATATTAATATATTGATAGGTGGTTAATCTATAGCAACCTTTACGTATGATCCTGCTTTTAGATTTATCTGATATACCTCGTAAAGTTCATTGTCTATCTGAAATAATATGTGATTCTGAAACTGTGAATTCGTCAGAATAGGTAGACTCACTATTGCAGTTTCGAATTTACTTTATTACTATATATTTATTATTTCATGTTACATCCATAATCTAAACATTATTAATTATATATTATTCTTTTTCAATTTTGATTATTATTAATACTTTTGTAATTTTTATTATTATTATTATCATTACTATTATTATTATTATTATTATTATTATTCATTAATTATTATTATTATTATTATTATTATTGTTATTGGTTTTATTTTATTATATTTAATTATTATTATTATTATTATTATTATATTATTATTGACTTCTTATTATTATTATTAATCGCTTTATAGTTTTGATTTCAGTTTGTCTTTCGATATTTCATCTCGTTTATATTTTCGTAATTCGTATTTTATTTATTTTATGAATTATTTGTTGAGAGATAAAAATTATGCTTAGCGACGAATCGAAAAATTTATTTCGAGCGTCCCATTCTCCGCAGTAGATTTTATGCTCATACTTTTGAGTAAAAGTGTTTTTGATTTTATCTCGTTAAACCTACGTATGTCGTGTGAGGAAGTAATTGGGCGTACATTGCTTTTGCGAGATTTTGATAGTATGTGCTGAATCAAATACTGACAGCAGCTTTTCTATATATACATACGCGATTCCTTTTAGAACACCCGACACACCCGCACAATTAGCCGAGGGGAGTCCCTAAGCACCCTAATAACGTAAGGCTGCTTTTAATCTTTTCTCTACACGAACTAGTCCTGGAAATGGAGACTTCGAATAACATGAGCAAAGGTAAACGAACCGATAATCGCGAATAAGGCCACATGTCGTTTGCTCATTGCTTCGTTATCATACGATACGTCGGCATAACGGTTTAGACACTCTTGACCTCTACTATCAGTTTGATATTATTGTATAAATTTCCGGATAGAACAAGTACATATTAGTTTAATTGAATAGTGAAATATCAATTAACGAGTTATAAATGTCATCTCAGTATATAGAAGGTGAAAAAATAATGTTAAATAAATATTTGGGTTAATTAATTCAGAGACGACAAATAATAATTTTTTTAATCGAGCCTTCCCTATATAAAAACCTTTATGAATGTTAAATATAGACACGAAATAAAACATTACAGAAAATGCGATTGTTGGTAAAAAATTTACTGTTCAAAATTTCAACATGTTTTTAAAAAAAAAATAATGTTTTTTAATGAATTAAATTAATAATGTTTTTAAATAAAAAAAGGTACATTTCTATAATTAAGACTAAAAGTAATTTTCCGAAATGAAACAAAAAAAATTAATAAATAAGTAATAATAATGATTACGATAATGCATAAAATTTCTATTCGTTAGCTAATATAATACGCTCGTATCCGTTTTATTTTCTTCGAGTATAAAGAAGCTCCTTTTTCTTCTCACCAGTTCTTCTCATGACGTCCAGTCCGTCTTCAAATCACTCGCGCCGCTCCTCTTCTTCTAGAAAAAGTACGACGACGCATCAACGCTGGCTGACAAACTAGGAAACCGGGAAGGGGGTCGGCGTCGCTCTTAAGATTCTTCGTCCATAGCGGTCATGCTGCTATAGGTTAAAGCGTTTTAGCACTCCTTCGGTGATGTCCTTCTTCGTTTCATTAAGAAGTTCGACCGCCAGGTTTCTCCTAGCGGATCTGTACCGATATTGGCTGTTCGGGAACGCCCAACCCGGTCTGAAACGTTTCAACTTCAACATGCTTTCAACCGCGTCGCAGAACATCCTCCTGTAACCGAAAATTTGATCGACGATTTCTTTCGACAAACCGTATTCTTCCTCTCTCGCCATTTTCTCGAGGTCCTCTAAAGTGAAGTCGCCGATGTTTTCCTTATCTTTGCAAGTTCTCAGCAGGCGGGCGTTGAAATGCGGGGTAACTTCGAGATTGTCCAAGCGTTTATCGCAGAATCTCTTCAGCTTGTTTTTCGTTACTGCTTCCTTCCATCGAGGATTCTTGAGGTAGCTACGAGGCCTGAGGTAGTCCGCGGTTATAGCTTCGATGACAGGCTTAGATTTTCTTTCTTTCGTTAACAAACGGGCGGCTACGGAGAGAGTCGGGTCGTGGACTTTCGTGAAGATGTGAATTAAAATATCACCGTAGCTGTTCTTATAATTCAAAGCGCAGAAGATTCGAAAAATAATTTCGCGTTGCAATAGGATGAAAATACGAGCTCTCATTTTTATCGAAAACTGGTCGATGTCATAATCTAGAAAGAATATCGTTTTCCCCAAGTTTTCCGAAAAAAACCTTTTGACTTTGAAGCCGTCGTATTCGCTATAGTAACTACCACTCACAGCCGACTCCGGATCTTTCAGTAGGAGGTTTTTGTAGCTCTGGAAGATTTCCCAATCCGCGTAAACGGAGGCCGTCGCGCGTATGCATTTCAATACGTCCCGAGATAAATCGGGCCATCGTAGTTTCTTGAGAATTTTGAATTGAATATGAAGAAATATCAACGCGGCTAGGTGAGCGGCTTTATCGGAGAGGTGGGGGTTTCTGAAAACGCAAAAGCAAAACAGGTCGACGAAAACGTCCGTCTGCAGGATGCGTTTTACGACGCTCACCAATTCCGGAGTGAATAGAGGGACGACGGCGTTGAATATCGTTCGCTCGTCCAATTTCGAAAGCGTCGTCGGGTTTGCCTCCCCCCCGCCCTCTCCGAACACCGATTTATCCGCCTGAGTATCCAACACCGTTTGGCTCACCCTCCAGAAGAGATTTCTCGGGTCGGCCAATGTCGCGGTTAGCTTCCAAGGATTCGATTGCGATGTTTTGTTTATTTCGGCTTTTATCGGATATCCGGGGACAGGAAAAAGGCTAAGGAAGGCGAATTTATCCCTGCTCAAAAGTTGCCATAAAAAAACACCCAGCAGGTTTTCTATCATGGAATCGTGCGTCACTCGGCACGCATTTTTATCCATTTCTTCGTTTAGTAGAAATTTAGATATTTCGGCTTTTTCGGATTGCACGACGTCCAAGACCCGTTTTACCTCGTCCCCCGTAAAGTCGTCTCGACATCTTCTGATCTCGTCGTTTCTGTAGTTATAAGGTACTGTTTCCTCGCGTCGCGATAACCTTTCCAATTCTTTCTCGGTCGTCCACTTGTCCAAACGATTAACCGAGGAAGGTAACAAGAATTTGGCCATCTTTATTTGCGTGGGAATTTCGATTTTCGGGAATTTCCCCACTAGTTCCGGTAGGGATTCTACGAACTCCCGGAGAAAAAAGGCTCGTCTCTTTAGGTCGTATCGAGCTAAGTCGAACTCCGTCTGAGGTTTTTTAGGGTCCACGTTCTCCGAGCAGAGAACTTTAAACGCTTCTTTCATCAGTGACTTCATCACTCCTACGCATCGTTCTATTTTGCGTCCTTCGTGGCGTAGGGCTACTGCGTCACCTCGAAATTTTTCGATATTGATTTCAGAGTGTAATTTCCATCGTCGACACATTTTCTTCAGCACGTCGATGCTAATAGTATTTTTTTCGACGTATACGAGATCTAACTCGCAACGAACTCCCAATATAAAGAGCGTCATTTCCAGAATTTGATCGATCACCGACGGATGAACTTCGTAGAAGATATATTCCTCGGTCGTCGTGATCGTGTCCCGAGATTCGTCCATAATAATGTTGTTTTGTCGATCGTACAACGGCGGGCGGAGAAACACCTTGGGAGTCACGATGATGTACTTACTGTCCTCGGTGCCATCTAAAACGATCTCTTTGAAGCGACACTCCGCCTCATCCAATAATCTTGGATTTTCCAATTGCAAAATGGAATATTGTTTTCGATCGACAAGGACGCTGTAGACGGTTATCTTCAAAAAGGCCGCCATTTTTGAACAGCGCCCGCGAAAGGTCTCTTCAAAATGTCAAAACGAGAAGCCAAAATGGGCGTAAGACGGTTTAAATTTCTCACTTGGCTCCTTCAGCACTGAAAACAAGCAAAATGGATCGCGGATGCTCTCCGCTCACCTTTCCATTCATAATGATGATGTTCGAATCGAGGAGAAGTCTTTTATATACCCGTTTAGCCCCCTCTTCAACCCGTCACTATGCTGAGTCAGGGATTATAAGATAATTAAACTATTCACTACATTTAATAAACATCTATATCAATCTCAAAAAAATATAATATTTATAAAAAGCAAAAAAATTGTGATTCATTCAACAAAATGTTTTTAGAAACATATATTTTTAATGTAATTTAGATCGATAGAATTTGTATTATTATATATATTATATATATATATATATATATTATATACTATATAATAGATATATATATATATAATATATATATATATTATATATATATATATATACTATATATATATATATTATTATTCGCATTATTTTTATTATTATTAACTACAGCTAATAATAATATTGTCATTATTTAATTGCTTTTTACAACTTTAAAAAGTAAAGGTTTCTCTTTTTTAAGGTTAATCTAGTCGATGGTTCTCAAAGATGTATAAAAGGACGAAACGTCGCTGCTAAGCGCACCTATTTCTCTAAGCTTTTCTACTATTTTTTCAACTTTTTCTCTAGACAGAGGGAGTGGGTGTTCGTAGTAGGATGGTTTGAGGTTGTATCCGAGGAACACTTTTTTGAAAGGAGATCCGCTCTCATGGGTGAATTTGAAATACAGAGCGCGCGGCTTTTCTTTTCGGATTTTTATCACCGCGATGTCGTCGAGGTTCACTTCTTCTTCTTTGGTAAGTCTGGCCAAGTTAATTCCGACGCATTTTCTTAGATCAATGAAATCGCTGCGGTTCATTTTTCGCATTACGCAACGACTGTTGCCGCTGCCGCTGCTTCCGCTATGCTCCGCCCGTTCCGCATTTTTT
The DNA here is from genome assembly GCA_015478945.1 of Trachelipus rathkii. Taxonomy (NCBI): domain Eukaryota; kingdom Metazoa; phylum Arthropoda; class Malacostraca; order Isopoda; family Trachelipodidae; genus Trachelipus; species Trachelipus rathkii. Next base: position 41,025 of record JABUQX010085501.1, read on the forward strand.
ATTAGCGAAACGTATTGTTCCGCAGTGTAGACGGGTTTTGATTTCGACTCCTTTTCTATCAGTTTCCTAAAGGACGAATTGATATAAAATTCACCCTCCATCTCCATATGTCCTTTTTTGGAGAATCTATGCGTTATCGATTTAACTGGAAGCTCGGAACAAGCGAAGACGTAGGCGGAAATGAACGATTCTAACGTCCACATGTCGATGAATTTATCCGTATAAAACGTCAGGTCGATATCTTGGTCGCTTTCTTCGGCTCTCACTGATACTTCCTTGATAAATTCCAGCAGACTGGACGTGGCCTCGGGCGGTGAATCGGTTCCTTCGCCCTCGTCCCAAATGTAGAAGCGAACCGAATTTTCCTTGCATTCCCAAACCGCGAAATTATAAAAGTTGATTTTGGGAGTGTAATAAAGCGAAGACGACGAAGCGGCAACCGGGAACGTGAGCGCCTCTTGCATTTTGTAGTAGGCCACGACGTAATTCGCGTCATCGTTGGCTTTTTCTTGATCGCGTTTTTTTGATTCGTTCACAAAATTTTCTTCCCTCATGTGAGCTTCGAACGCTTCTTTCATTTTTTCTTTTTCTTCATCCGCGGCATTATCGTACGCGTAACACGTTTCGCACCGATCATCATCGTTTTCGGGTGGAAGGCGGGATATTTTGAACTTTTTCGTGAATATTTTAAGGTAGGTTTTGTAGCTACCGAGGGGACGTTCTCCACCGTCCGAAGTTTTCTTTTCGCGATATTCGTTCGCGTAGTCTCGATGCAAATCTTTAACGGTTTTGCCTTTATGTATATAGAGCCCCGCCTCCGATCCTTTGGTGGCGGCGGCGGCGGCGACGGCAGTGGCGTTTTGGGCCGACGATATGGCCGCTGCGCGAAGACCCTCTATTTTCGGGATAGACACGATATGCTCTCGAATGTCATCTAGGATTCGGTTATCTAACCTCTGGCGATTACATTTTCCTCGGAAATCTTCGGCGTTAAACTCATCTTTTTCTTCTTTTCTTTCTATCACCGTTCTGATGGGTCTATCGGTGATTTTGAAAGTTTGCTTGAAAAAGTCTTTACAGACGCGAACTCGCTCGCCGTCGCATTCGATGTAAAAGGCGTTTTTAACGCGTCTTTTACGACCGTGTAGTTCTAAAGGGGTGACGCTGTCGAGATCACCACCACTGTTGCTGGTGCTGCTCTTGCTGCTGGTGCTGCTGCTGGTGCTGTTGCTGCTACCGTTGCTGCTGCTTGGTCCAATAGGTTCTATGAGAGAAGCGATGAATTTTCGCTGGAGTGCGACGTTCGCGTATTTAATATACTGATTTCTGGCCCTTTCGACAAATTTAAGGGATACGCGTCTGGGGCACTCGAGTCTGCATTTTACCTGACAGGTTAGCTTCTTCATCATCCCTTTTCGTTCGTGAAAAGAGATCGACCGATCACCGCAGATACAAATCAAAAAGGAAGTGGAACAACTCCTGTGCTCAAAGTTTTAGTCGATAATACGAGGAAGAGGCTCAAGATTGATTCTTATGTATTGATCAAAAAAAAGAAAAAAAATTATTTTATGTTTTATATTTGAAATTTTGAATAATATTATTATCATCTATATATGTATTTTATTTAATTAAAAAAATAATAATTTTTAAACCTTTTTTTTTAATTAATCAACCTATTTTTCGAGGGTAGGGTATGACTCAGTTGCTTTTTTTACGTCAAAAATAAAACTTCAAATTCTTCTGGGTTAAATAAATAATAATAATGGTAATAATACGCTGTTTAAAATCGATTTAATATGCGCTGTCGGTATTATACAAAAATATCGAATGTATAAAAAAATATTGATGTTTTATACAAACAAATATTCGTGGTAAGAGAAATAACGCCACGATTTACCCACCACCTACCATATGGGAACCGCGCTTCATAATTTGTTAACGTTTTCATTTGTCACGTTTTCGACTGGATTGGTAGTTGGTGGTTCCTTTCTTACGAGATCTGGCGAATGCTGAAGTCCTTCTTTCGAGTATTTCTTTTTGACAACGACGTTGATAACCTTATCCGTAATATTGAAAGTTTTCTTGAAAAAGCCCCTGCAAATTCGATTCTTCCCTTTATCGACAAACAAGTAAAACGCGTTATTTAAATTTCTGCGACTGCCTGGCACCGGATATCGATATTTCGGCATGAATCTTTTGATAAGCCGCCCCAAAAATCTTTCCTTGCTTTCCGCGTTCGCGAGTTTTAAATAGTCTTCGAAATTTTCTCTTCTACTCTTTTGATCTACTTTGCCCTCGCAAGAGAGAAAGCAATTTACGTTGCAAAATGGACTGCGCTGATTTTCGTATTTTCAAATCGTTTTCTTTGTTCTGCGCGAACTACGGACTCTAATAATCTTTACTTCTATGTTGAGAGTTTTAATTTGAAAGAGTCTGCATAACTCGAATACTCACCCGATCATCCAAAGGAAAAAATATACCATTATTCCTTACGTCTTAGAGCTGCTCGGTTTTTTCATTTATAAGGAATAAGCTAAATCCGCTGTATTATGTATGATAAATTCTAATCATTTTGTATTGCATTTAACATTTTCCAAAACCTCTGAAATATTTGCATCACAATTCTTGCAATCTATGCTATAAATTCCTTATTATTTAGCTGATATTCTTTTCCATAGTTCCGAAACACTTCAGATAAGAAAATAAGATGTTAAGATAGGAAAATAACTGACAACTATTGTGATGGAATTGCTTAAAAATATGATAGAGGAAAATAAATTTAATCATTATTAATTAATATTGTTATGGTTAAATTTAATTATATCCATTTTACGAACAAAGAATTAAAAAATTTACTATATTAAAATTATATAGTTGAAATGAAATTATCATTAATAATATATGAATAGAATCGCTAATAATTGATAAATATATTATATATTATTATATAATATAGTACTTATGATATAATTATATATATAGGTATTATTTTATAATATTATAATAACATAATAATATATATCTAGTAATTATATATATAATATATGTATTATATAATATATATTATTATATATAAATTATATAATATAATATAAATTTGAATATATATATTATATACGTTAATATCAATATATAAAATAAATTCTTCTATGCAGATCGTTCTAAGTGGTGCTTTTATAAGGTCGCTCTTACAGACACGGACACGATCTTGGATGGGAGCAGGTTGCTCACGAAAAGAACATGTCATCATTTGGTGTTCTACAACGGTAAAAATATGATTTTCACGATGTTCTTGTCCAGACAAATCTTGCAGAATCAATTTTCTCAAACAACACGTTTGGATTTGGCTTCTCGGATCGCGAATTTTTTGGAAAAAGCCGCGTTCTGCTCCTGCTTCGGCGGTCGCGGGAATTTCTCAATAGATAGGAAAGTCGTTAGGATAACTTTCTAGTATCGGTCTTCGAGTATTGCGGTTGCTTTGTATATAGCGATCCTGGAGTTAATACGTGGCGGTTCATTTATCGTGTATTTCTGTATCGAATTCATCATTCGTCCTCATCGAAATTTTCAGTTCGAAATAAGGGCGGGTCAGTAACGGGATCCCAAAGCATCTCAGATCCCCCAATATCGCTGATATCCACGAATAGTTATTAGTTTTCTTTACTACTCGTAGTTTTTCGAGAAAAAAATAAAATATCCCAAAAAACGAAAAATTTTCTTACTCATTTTTTGAACAATTATCATTACATTTTGATTCCACGATGTTAAGTTTTTACTGTAAGCTATCGTAGATTTTCGAAGAAAAAATAATAAAATATACCAAAAAAAATCAAATTTTTTATTTTATTTGTCATTTAGAAACAATTTAAGAAGCTAGAACGAAAAATATGTTTTAGTTTATATTGTAGTAATAATTGTATTTTTTTGAGAAATAAAAATTTTCCAAAAATCAAAAAAATATTTTTTGCCATTTTATAAGAAATTTATTCTTACGCTGATTCCATTACCTAATGTTATTAGTTCTGTAGTACTAATGTAGTTTTACGAGAATAAAAAAAGTAAAATTAAACCATAAAAAAATCAAAAAATTTTTTCCTATTATTCAGAACAAATTTTTTCTATATTTCGGTTCTTTCGAATGTTATTTAAGTTTTCTGGTTTCCTTAAACTTTAAAGAAGAAAAAAAGTAAAAAGGCCCCAAATAAAATCAAAACATTTTTTTGCCATTTTTTTATTTTTAGAACAATTATCTTAGGCTGATTCCACGAATGTTATTAGTTTTCTCGTAGCTATCGGTAGTTTTCGAGAAAAAAAAATAAAAATATCCAAAAAAAAATTTCAAATATTATTTTTTTCATTTTAGATACAATTTAATCTTAACGCGATTCCACGAATGTACAGTATATTCTTCTTGTAGCCTTCGAAGTTTCAAGATAAAAATATTAAAATTATCGCAAGATATATGGATATGATTGGAATTTAGATATTTTTTATTATCAAAAAATTTATAGAACAAATATTTCACGCTGATTCCACGAATGTTATTAGTTTTCTCGTAGCTATCGTAGTTTTCGAGAAACAAAAGTAAATATCCAATAAGAACTTCGGTGTTGCATTTTTCATTTTAAGAAAACAATTATTCTTAACTCTGATTCTCCACGAATGTCATTACTTTTCTTGTTAGCCATCGTAAGTTTTCAAGAAAAAATTAAAATATCTCAAAATAAATTTTAATTTTTTAGCATATATTAGAACGAAGATATTTTCACGCTGATTCCACGATTTTTTAGTTTTCACGTAGCTATGCTAATTTAAGTAAACCACAGAGGCACAATATCACATATTGTTTTCAATACCTTTTTTAGAACAATTATCATTTACGCTGAATTCCACGAATGTAATCGGAAGGAGACTGATAGAGTGATTGAGTCCTACAGTGTTATATGTTGAGTCGAAGAAAAAAGCCAGAATACTGACTTATATCTAAGAAAACATCGAGGAAATAAACATTAATTCACAAAGTTATTTATACGGAATTTGCACTTAGACATTCAGACTATATTCTAGTTTCCCGATTCAGGACGTCGCTATATGACTGTGCAAATCGATTAAGTAGTTTTAGCTCTTAGGTAACTGGTAGTTTTGAAGCGATCACCGCAGTTTAGGCGATCCCGTATAGGCGCACACACATATACTATACTGACTTTTTTCGAGGAAGAGGAACCGAAAAACAGATCTAATTGATCGCGACAACACCTTTTGAAGCGTATATAAGCTATCACACACTTCATGCAGTGACGTCTCAACGGAAACTGATATAAGACAATATTTCTTTAATCAAGGAAATATCTACAAAAATCTACAGAGAAAATAATTAACAAACAAGCTTTTAAGTCGAAAATTATTTTTCGGGAATTTGCACTTTAGAACCTTCATCTTATATTTTAGTTTCACAAACAAACGAACGCTAACAGGGTCAGAAACGAACACACTCCAATAACATACTATATTCTTTACCGAACGGACATCAACTCACAGACTCGAGCCCACGCTCGATCCCACGCTCGACACGCTCAAAGTCCGCACGCTCAACCCACGCTCACCCCACGCTCAACCCAGACCCACGCTCCACCCACGCTCAACCCACGCTCAAGCCAGCTCAACCCAGCGCTCCACTCCACGTGCTCACCCATCGCTTCGACTCACGCTCAATCCCAACGCCTCGACCTACGCTTGAACCATGCTAAATCCTCGCTCACGCTCACGACCGTGTGTATGCTCTTCGCTCTAATATCTACGGTCATGCAAGCTTCGCTACCATTCAGCGCCGAGCTAAGTTCGACGAAGTCTAAGTGCTAAGTCGAAGGTCAAGTGCTTAAAGTCGAAGGGTCTAAGTGCCAAGTCGAAAGGTCTAAGTGACTAATGTCGAAGGGTCTAGAGTGCTAAGGAGTCGATGTACAATGCTAAAAGTCGAATGGTCTAAGTATAATCGAAAGGTCTAAAAGTGCTAAATCTTAAAATTTTTCTCAAAGAAAATAATACCAAAATTTGTTAAAATCCAATTTAATCTTTCGGAATTTGCACAATTACGACCTCGATCTATATAAGTCTTCCCTAGCGTCAACTATATGACTCATAAATCGGATTGACAAGATATTTTAGCTTAGGGTTACTGGTAGTATTGAAAGACGATCCACCGCTATTGCGATTCCGTAAGTGCAACACTAGTCTATAGTGACTTTATTCGAAGGGAACCGAAAAACGATCTACCTTGATCGCGCAACACCTTTTTAGGTATAAACTATCAAAATTCAACCCGCATAAAGTACGTCTCCAACCGGGAACTGATATAAGTCAAGGTCTAAGTGTGAAAATCTAAAAAAATCTACAGAGAAATAATTCCCCAAAAAGTTTTAAGTCGAAATTATTTTCGGAATTTGCACTTTGACCTTCGACTATAAGTTCAGACAAACAAAACGTATAACGAACGGTCAGACGAACAAACGAACTGCAAAACATAACTATATTTTCCGACGGAACATCAACTCACCGCTCGACCACGCTCGACCCAGCTCGATCCACGCTCGAACCACGCTCAACCCACGCTCAAACCACGCTCAACCCACGCCATCAACCCACGCTCAACCCACACTCAACCCACGCTCAACCCCACGCTCAACCCACTCTCAACCCACGCTCAACCCACGCTCAACCCACGCTCAACCCACGCTCGACCTACGCTTGACCCATGCTAAATCCTCGCTCACGCTCACGACCGTGTGTATCTTCTCAGTCTACATTACGCTACTCATCACGAGCTCAGCACCACGCGATCCGAGCATAAGTCGAAAGTCCTAAAATGAGATTTAAGATCCGTATGTCTAAGTCTAAGTCGAAGGGCTAAGTGCTTAAGAATCGAAGGATGCTTGAAGTGATGTCGAAAGTACTAATAGTGCTAAGTCGAAGGTCTAAGTGCAAGTCGAGTCTAATTATAAGTACCAGAAGTCTAAGTGCTAAAATCATAATAAATGTTCTCAAATGGAAAAATAATACACAAAAATTTTTTAAAATCCAAATTATTTTTCGGAATTTGCACTTAGACCTTCACTATAATTCAGTTCCCGATCAGAATGGCGTCACTTAATATAAACGTCATTGAATCGATTGTAAGAATAGTTTAGGCTTACGGTAAACTGGTATTTGGAAGCGATTCACACGCTTTTAGGCGATTCGTCCCGTAAAGTGCGACACTATACTTAATGTGACTTTTCGAAGGGAAAATTCCGAAAAACGATCATATACTTGATCGCGGACACCCTGTTTAAGGTATAAACTATCCTCACCATATAGGTGACGATCTCAACGGGAACTGATATAAGTCTAAGGTCTAAGTGTGAAAATCCTAAAAAAATCTCAGAGAAAATAATTTCATAACAAGTTTTTAAGCGAAATTTTATTATTCGGAATTTGCACTTAGACCTTCGTGGCTTATATTAGTTCAACAAACAAACGACGAACGGTCAGATCGAAAACGAACCAAAACATAGCTAATCTCCGAACGGAACATCAAACTCAACACGCTCGACCCATCGCTCGACACGCTCGACCCAACTGCTCGACCCACGCTCAACCGCACGGCTCACCCACGCTCAACCCACGCTCACCCCCCACCCTCAACCCACGCTCAACCCACGCTCAACCCACGCTCAACCCCACTCCTCAACTCACGCCAAGCCCCACGCTCAACCCAAGCTCCCCACGCCGAGCCTAACGCTTGATCCCATGCTAAATCCTCGCTCACGCTCACGACCGTGTGTATGCTCTTCGCTCTAATAGCTACGTCATCACGCTCGCACCACGCGTCCGGAGCTAACGAAATCTAAATGAATAAGTTCGAAGTCCTAATGCTAAGTCGAAGTCTAAGTGCTAGTCGAAGGTCTAGTGCTAAGTCGAAGTCTAAGTGCTAAAGTCGAAGTCCAAGGCTAAGTCAAAGGTCCCTAAGTGCTAGTCAAAGGTCTAAGTGCTAAGTCGAAGGTCTAAGTATAAGTCGAAGTCTAAGTGCTAAATCTAAAATTTCTCAAAAGAAAATAATACACAAATTTTTTAAATCCCAAATTATTTTTCCCGAATTTGCACTTAGACCCCTTCGACTTATATGAGTTTCTCCGATCAGTGCGTCACTATTATGACGTCATAAATCGGATTGAAGATAGTTTTAGCTTAGGTAACTGGTATTTGGAAGCGTTCAGCCGCTTTTGCGATTCCCGTGGCTTCGATTCCCGTAAGGCGACACTATATTTTAGTGACTTTTCGAAGGGAACCGAAAAACGATCTACTTGATCGCGCAACACCTTTAAGGTATAAACTAATCACTTCAAGCCCATATAAGTGACGTTTCTCAACGGGAACGTGATATAGTCAAGAAGGTCTAAGTGTGAAAATCTAAAAATCAACAAAGAGAAAAGCAATATATTGAATTTTTAAAAGTCTGAAATATTTTTCGGAATTGCACTTAGACCTCGACTTATATTAGTTCAACAACCAAACGAACGAACGGACGGTCAGACGAACAAACGAACTCAAAACATACTATATTCTTCCGAACGAAACATCAACTCACGCTCGACCCACGCTCGACCCACGCTCGACCCACGCTCAACCCACGCTCAACCCACGCTCAACCCACGCTCAACCCACGCTCAACCCACGCTCAACCCACGCTCAACCCACGCTCAACCCACGCTCAACCCACGCTCAACCCACGCTCAACCCACGCTCAACCCACGCTCAACCCACGCTCAACCCACGCTCGACCCACGCTCAACCCACGCTCGACCTACGCTTGACCCATGCTAAATCCTCGCTCACGCTCACGACCGTGTGTATGCTCTTCGCTCTAATATCTACGTCATCACGCTCGCACCACGCGTCCGGAGCTAAGTCGAAAGTCTAAGTATAAAGTCGAAGGTCTATGTGCTAAGTCGAAGGTCTAAGTGCTAATCGAAAGGTCTAAGTGCTAAGTCGAAAGGTCTAAAGTGCTAAGTCGAAGGTCTAAGTGCTAAGTCGAAGGTCGAATAGTATAAGTCGAAGGTCTAAGTGCTAAAATTCTAAAATTTTAAAAAAAATAATACACAAAATTTTTTAAAAAATCAAAAAAATTAATTTTTCGGAAAATTTGCACTTAAGAACCTTCGAACTTATAATCAGTTCCCGATCAAGGCTCCACTATGACGTCCATAATCGGATTGAAAGATAGTTTTTAGCTTGGTAACCGGTAATTTAAAAGCATCAGCCGCTTTTGCGATTCCCTGTAAGGCGACACTAATATCTATAGTGACTTTGTCGAAGGGAAACAGAAAAAACGATCTAACTTTGATCCGCGCAACACCTTTTAAGTATAAACTATCCACTCAAACCCCATATAGTGACGTCCTCTCAACGGAACTGATAAGAGTCCACAAGTCAAGTGTTGAAACTCTAAAAAATTCACGAGAAAATATATTTCCCCAAAAAAATTTATTAAGTCGAAATATTTTTCTGGAATTTGCACTTAGACTTTCGACTTAGATTAGTTCAAACAAACAAACGAAACGAACAGTCCAGAGATATAAGTCCAGTCTAAGTGCAAAAAACTCGAAAAACTAACGATAGCTTACAAAGAAAACTTAATAACATTCGCTGAATCAAGCGTAAAGAATTTGTTCTAAAAATGAAAAAAAATTTTTTTATTTTTTGGTTA
>JABUQX010085502.1:7500-15000 GCA_015478945.1 Trachelipus rathkii
TGAGTTTCTGCCCATAATCCAAACTTAAATGATGAAAGAAATCCATGCCGAAAAGGAAGTTTGCTATGTCTGACAATGAATCTCGAACGAGTTGTGAAAGATGAAGACCATAATCCAAAATTAGAAATGAGCAAAATTGAAGTCCAGTATCTGATAATAGTTTGTTTGTTTGAGTCATTTTTCTCTTTGAGTGTTCACTGAGGTTCTTTGTATTATTGTAGTTTTTTCTTTTCTCTCATTTGTTTTTTTTAGAAGGCGCGATTGAAGTTCTGTGTTTTTCTCCGTTCATCAATTATATTGTAAAACTTGCTAGACAGGGTTTCGTAGAGTAACCATGCATAAAAGAGAAAAGGGATGGTAACTAGAAATCACATTTCCAAAGTGGTATTTTAGGCAGCATAAGTGGAGATGATTCAATAAAAGCAAAGTAATAAGTCCCTTCGGTTGAGATACTCTCTCTTGAATTGAAAGTCGCAGCCTTTTCCAGTAGTTTTTGAACTTGCCTCTTGACCTTCGTAGCGCGGTACCGATCGAATCAAGTCAGCCTCTTCCTTTGAAGCTCATCGCCTGCTGAGGATTTCCTTGAAGAGAGTATCTTGAGTGAGATTTCTTCTGATTCTTAATAATTTGATCTGACTGACTTTATTCGACTGAAGATATATCTCAAAATGACGGGTTTATATAGTATTTACTTTGACTATGCTAAAATTTTGCTCAGCAAATCTGTAGCAAGTACGGAACATACCAAATGTTTACGTTATAAGGAGGTTACATGTAGTATAAGGCATCGTATATAGTCTATACTGAGTATATATATATATATACATATATATATATATATATATATATATATATATATATATATATATATATATATATATATATAAAGAGTATATATATATATATATATATATATATATATATATATATATATATATATATATATATATATTTATGTGTTGTGTGTGTGTTTGTTAGTGTGTGTGTGTGTGTATGTGTGTATTTGTGGTGTGTCTTCTAGGCAAATTGGAATTTTTTTTTACTAACATTTACATATATGATTCTTTATAATTTCTTCCTGGAACTAAGTTCCAAACTTAAATGAATAATATTAAATATGGTAGTTTATTTGCCTAAAAAAAAAAAAAAAAAAGAAGTTTGTCTCGAAATTGGATGGCATTTTGTACAATTTTCCATCCCCATTTCCAAGGTTTCTTAGTACTTGATTAGATGGGACATAATAGTTCACGAGTCTGAAACGATGAGTCACCAAAGATATAAAAAATACAGGCACTGTTTCAGTTTATTTCCTTTTATTTTCAACCGCCATAATTTTGGGTTAAGCAAACAAATGAGGAAGATTTATATAAAGATGTTTGGGGAACGGATAGAGAATGCTGCGAAATGTCGCACATTTTTTTACTGTTCATAATCTGGTAATCTTTCGTTAATGATCGCTATTTGTTTTTTTGTTTAAAATAAGGGAAACAATAGGGAATACTTGATCTAATTCGTCGTTCTGACTCATGAACGATTTTGCCCATCCCCACTTCCGGCGATTTTCTTTAACATCTAAGATTTATAAAAAAAGTTGCTTCCAGGTTTAAAACTTTGGATTAACTTAACTGGTTTAATTTATAAGTTCGTTTGATATTAGGCCTAAATATGCGAAATGTTCAGAGTTTTCAATAAAGTAGGCTTGTCGTGGTTTTAAATATGGATAATTTGATGTTATAAATAAGAATATATTTTCAGGTTTTAAATTTTGGTTTTAGTGTGGTTTTCAAGAACAAATTTTCAGGTTTTAAATTTTGTTGTTTGTCTGGTTTTCATAAACAATTTTCAGGTTATATTGGTAAATTCTAAAGCCTGGTTTTAAAGAACAAATCTTTCTGGGTTTCAAAATATTGGTAAGTCTGCCTGGTTTTAAAGAGCAAATTTTTCAGGTTTTAAATATTGTCAATGGTCTGGTTTTAAAGAACAAATTTTCAGGGATTTTAAATATTGCTAAGTTTATTTGGTTTAAAACAAATTTCTTCAGGTTTTAATATTGAAAGTTTGTTTAGTTTTTAAGAACAAATTTTCATATTTTAAATATTGGTAAGTTTGTCAGGTTTTAAAGAATAATTTAAAGATTTGGGTTATTGGTAAGTTTGTCTGGTTTAAAAACAAATTCTTCCTTTGGTTTTAAATATTGGGTAATTTTATCTGGTTTTAAAGAACAAAATTTTTATTTTTTAAATATTGGTGTTGGTCTGCTTTTAAAGAATAAATATTTTAGGTTTTAAATATTATAAGTCTATCTATTAAAACAAATTTTCGGGTTTAAATATTGCAAGTTTAACTGGTTTTAAAGAACAAATTTTCTGTGCTAATATTGAAAGTTTGTCTAATTTAATAACAAATTTTGGGTTTTAAATATTGTAAAGTTTTTCTATTTTAAAGAACAAATATTTAGGTTTTAAAGATTGTGTTTGTCAGGTTTTAAAGAACAGTTTCTAAAGCCTTAAATATTTTTAAGTTTGTCTGGTTTTAAAACAAATTTTCCATGTAGTATTGCAAGTTGTCTGGTTTTAAAGAACAAATTTTCAGGTTTTAAATATTGGTAAGTTTGTCTGGTTTTAAAGAACAAATTTTCAGGTTTTAAATATTGGTAAGTTTGTCTGGTTTTAAAGGTTTATAAGTTTGTCCTGTTTTAAAGAACAAATTTTCAGGTTTTCAATATTGGTAAGTTTGTCTAATTTAATAACAAATTTTCGGCTTTTAAATATTGGTAAGTTTTTCTGGTTTAAAAGAACAAATATTTCAGGTTTTAAATATTGGTAAGTTTGTTTGGTTTGAAAGAACAAATTTCCAGGTTTAAATATTGGTAAGTTTGTCTGGTTTTAAACAACAAATTTTCAGGTTTTATATATTGGTAAGTTTGTTTTGTGTTAATTAAAGAACAAATTTTCAGGTTTTAATTATTGGTATGTTTGTGTGGTTTTAAAGAACAAATTTTCAGGTTTTAAACAATTGATAATTTTGTTTGTTTTCAAAGAACAAATTAGATTTTAAATATTGGTAAGTTTGTTTGGTTTATAGAACTAATTTTTGGGTTTTAGATATTGGTAAGTTTGTCTGGTTTTAAAAAATAAAATTTTCAGGTTTTAAATATTGCTAAGTTTGTCTGGTTTTAAAGAAAGAATTTTAGGGTTTTAAATATTGGTAGTTTCTCTGGTTTTAAAGAACAAATTTTCAGGTTTCAATATTGGTAAGTTTGACTGGTTTTAAAGAGCAAATTTTATGGTTTTTGTGAGTATTGTTTCCATTGTAGTTTATTTTAAAGAACAAATTTTTCAAGTTTTAAATATTGGTAAATTTGTCTGATTTTATAGAACAAATTTTCTGGTTTAGATATTGGTAAGTTTGTCTGATTTTAAATATAGGTACAATGTTTTGACAGTGGCACGACTCAAAAATTATATCTTTCAGCGGAAGTTTTTTTTTTTTCTTATAAATGCTAAATACTGACCTTATTAATTATTATTGTTAATTATTATATAACTTAATAATTAATAGCAATAATTAAATCTAATATTAATTAATCTCCTATTAATTTTTTATTACTTATAATTTTAAAATGCTATATACTAGCAAAATTAATTATTATTTATTATATAACATTTAATAATTAATAGCAATAATTATAACATATTTAATATTTATTAATCTCATGTTAATTATTTAATTATTATATTTGTAAAATTCTAAATACTGACCTTATTAATTATTATTATTAATTATTAATTATTATATGATAATAATTAATACCATTAATTAAAAAGGTGTGTATTAAGCATCTTCAAAAATATAATCATTAAAAAGTTTGTCCTCTGAATTTTATGATTTTTGAGTTGTGTCACTATTGATGAGGTTTTTAGATTTTTATTGTGTCACTATAAATTAATTTATGATTTAAAAAAAACCGGTATGTTCGTCTAGTTTTAAATATGGATAAGTTTCTGATTTTAAGAGTTAATAAGTTCGTATGGTTTTTTTTAAACATGCTTATGTTTTTGTCTGGTTTAAAAACCGGTAAGTTTTTAAATATGGATCAATTTCTGATTTTAAAAAAATCTTGGTTGTCAAGCAAACTGGTATGTTTGTCTTGTTTTAAATATGGATAAGTTTCTGATTTTAAGAGTTAATAAGTTCGTATGGTTTTTTTTAAACATGCTTATGTTTTTGTCTGGTTTAAAAACCGGTAAGTTTTTAAATATGGATCAATTTCTGATTTTAAAAAAATCTTGGTTGTCAAGCAAACTGGTATGTTTGTCTTGTTTTAAATATGGATAAGTTTCTGATTTTAAGAGTTAATAAGTTCGTATGGTTTTTTTTAAACATGCTTATGTTTTTGTCTGGTTTAAAAACCGGTAAGTTTTTAAATATGGATCAATTTCTGATTTTAAAAAAATCTTGGTTGTCAAGCAAACTGGTATGTTTGTCTTGTTTTAAATATGGATAAGTTTCTGATTTTAAGAGTTAATAAGTTCGTATGGTTTTTTTTAAACATGCTTATGTTTTTGTCTGGTTTAAAAACCGGTAAGTTTTTAAATATGGATCAATTTCTGATTTTAAAAAAATCTTGGTTGTCAAGCAAACTGGTATGTTTGTCTTGTTTTAAATATGGATAAGTTTCTGATTTTAAGAGTTAATAAGTTCGTATGGTTTTTTTTAAACATGCTTATGTTTTTGTCTGGTTTAAAAACCGGTAAGTTTTTAAATATGGATCAATTTCTGATTTTAAAAAAATCTTGGTTGTCAAGCAAACTGGTATGTTTGTCTTGTTTTAAATATGGATAAGTTTCTGATTTTAAGAGTTAATAGGTTCGTATGGTTTTTACACATGTTTAAGCTTGCCTGGTTTTAAAAACAGGTATTCTTATTGGTTTTTAATTATGGGTAAATTTCAACGGCTTAAAATACAAGTAAGCTTTTCAGGCTTTAAAAACGAGTGCATGTTTGGTTTTAAATGCGAATAAGTTTGTATAATTCAAAAAATGAGTAATTTTGTTTGGTTTTAAATATGGGTAAATTTATCAGGATTTAAATATGGGTAGATCTGTCTGGTTTTAAATATGGATATATTTAACTGGTTTTTAATATGGGTTGATTTGTTTGGTTTAATATGTAGGAAAGTTTGACTATTTTTAAATTTTGGTACGTTCATTTGGTTTTAAATTTGTCTTCTTTTAAACATGGATAAATTTGACTGGTTTTTAATATGGGTAGATTTGTCAGGTTTTTAACGTTGACGTTTTTAATATGGGTAGATTTGTCTGGTTTTTAACATGGTTAAATTTGACTGGTTTTTAATATGGGTAGATGTGTATGTTTTTTAGCATGGATAAATTTAGCTGGTTTTTAATATGGGTACATTTGTCTGGTTTTTAACATGGATAAATTTGACTGGTTTTTAACATGGGTAGATTTGTCTGGTTTAAAACATTGATAAATTTGGCTGGTTTTAAATATGAGTAGTGTTGTTTGGTTTCTAACATGAATAAATTTAACCGGTTCTTGATATGTGTAGATATGTCTGGTTTTTAACATCAATATTTTTAACTGGTTTTTAATATGGGTAGATTTATCTGGTTTTAAATATGGATAATTTGACTGGTTTTTAATGTGGGTAGATTTGTCTGATTTTTAATATGGGTAGATTTGTTTGGTTTTCAACATGGATAAATTTGACTGGTTTTTAATATGGGTAAATTAGTTTGATTTTTAACATTGATAAATTTGACTGGTTTTTAATATGGGCAATTTGTCTGATTTTAAACATGGATAAATTTGACTGGTTTTTAATATGGGTAGATGAGTCTGATTTTAAACATGGATAAATTAATCTGGTTTTTACTATGGGTAGATTTGTCTGATTTTAAACATGGACAAATTAATCTGGTTTTTAATATGGGTATATTTGAATGATTTTAAACAAGGATAAATTTGATTAATTTTTAATATGGGTAAATTTTTATGGTTTTAAACAAAGATACATTTGATTTTTAATATGAGTAGATTTGTTTGGTTTTAAACGGATAAATTTGACTGGGTTTAATATGGGTAGATTTGTTTGGTTTTAAGTGTTAATAAATTTGACTGATTTTAAATATTGGTAAATTTGTCTGGTTTTAAACATGGAAAAATTTGACTGGGTTTAATATGGATAGATTTATCTGGTTTTAAACATTAATAAATTTGATTGGTTTTTAATATGGGTTAGTTTGTCTGGTTTTAAGCATGAATAAGTTTAACTGAGTTTAATATGGGTAATTTGTTTGGTTTAAAACATTAATAAATTTGAGTTTTTTTTTATGGGTAGATTTGCCTGATCTTAATGGTAGTAAAATTCATCTGGTTTTAAATATGGTCAAGTTTGTATGGTTTTAAATGTAAGAAATTTTGAGTAGATTAGTAGATTTGCAAGATTTAAAATATGGATAACTTTGTTTGGTTTTTAATTTGAGTATATTTACTTAGTTTTAAATCTTGATCAATTTTGTCTGGTTTTAAATATGGTTAAGTTTGTCTGCTTTTAATCATGTAAGTTTGTCTAGTTTTGAATATTTAAGTTTTTCTTGTTTTAAATATGGACAAATGTGTCTGGTTTTAAATATGGTTTTCGGACAGACAGAAATATTTTGTTTTAAAATAAAATATCTAATTTTGTTTTAAGGAAGAACAGATCTATCTTTTTTTAAAACGGGAGATTAGATATATGGTTTTAAATTTTGTCAGATTTGTTTTAGTTTTAAATATTGACAAATTTATCCAGTTTTTAATAGGACCTTTACATTTAAAGATTGATATATCTGAGTTTTAAAAGAATATATTTATACAGGTTTTCAAGGACAGATTTGTCAGGATATAAAAATCTGTCCTTGAAAAACTATATAAATAATTTTTTCAGGACAGATTAGACTAGCTTTCTAGAAGGACAGTTTTTTTTGTTGTTGCAAAACTTGACTAATTTTTCTAATTTTCAGAAGGACAAATTTGACTAATAATTATCTAGAACAGATTTGTTTAGTGTAAAAAAGATTTATTAATTTTTCTAGTTTTCAGGACAAATTTGCCAGGTATAAAATAAAGATTATATTATATTATATTATATTATATTGTAGTATATTATATTATATTATATTATATTATATTATATTATATTATATTATATTATATTATATTATATTATATTTATATTATATTATTTTTTATTCTATTAAAAACAAGATTATGCTCGTTTGGTTTAAATGGGAACAAATTTAAAATTTTTAAAGAAATAATTTATTAAGAACGAATTTTTCTGGTTTTATTTGACAGAATGTTCTGGTTTATAAGAATAAGAAATTTATCTACATTTTAAAAGGATAAATTTGTCAGTTTGACATAGAATAAGAGTAGACAGAGTATCGCATCTACACCTCTCTCTCTCTCTCTCTCTCTCTCTCTCTCCTC
>JABUQX010085502.1:20000-27500 GCA_015478945.1 Trachelipus rathkii
ATGTTCTAGGATGTTTCAAATGGTTCTAATGTTTCTTTAAATGTTTTAATGTTCTAATGTCCTAATGTCCTAATGTTCTAATGTTCTAATGCTCTAATGTTCTAATGTTCAAATGTTCTAATGTTGAAATGTTGAAATGTTGAAATGTTCTAATGTTCAAATGTTCTAATGTTCTAATATTCTAATGTTCTAATGTTCTAATGTCCTAATGTCCTAATGTTCTAATGGCTTCTAATGTTCAATGTTTTAATGTTCAATGTTCTAATGTTCAAATGTTCTAATATTAGTTCTAATGTTCTAATGTACTATTTCTAATGTTCTAAATGTTCTAATGTTCTAATGTTCTAATGTTCTAATGTTCTAATGTTCTAATGTTCCCCCTTTTATCCACCTTCCACATTTCTCACGTTTGAAGGTCCTACTTAAAGGCTTCCACATTTCTCACATTTGAAGGTCCTACTTGAAGGATAAAGAAAATAAATCAAAATATGGTTCTGCGATGTCCTATAGATTTATGTTGCATTGTAACTTAAAACGACGATATGTATATATATATATAATATATTGTAAATAAAAAAAATATATATATATATATATATATTATATATATATATATATATAATATTATATATATATATATATATATATAATATATATATATATATATATATATATATGTATCAACTCTTGAAGAGTTAATACAGTGGTAATAAAAGAAATAGTTACTTCTTATTTTTATTTCTAATGTTAAGTAATTCGAATAGTAAATAATGATGTCAATGTTAAGAACAATTAATAATGCTATCAATCCTTTAAATAACACAAGGCCAGTTCACAGTAAATAATGATATCAATGCTAAGAATAATTAATAATGCTATCAATTCTTTAAATAACACAAGGCCAGTTCACAGTAAATAAGATTAGTGGGGATTGATATTATAAATTCATAACCAAAACACAATTCTCCGGCTTTTTAGCGAGCCGGAGCTCAACACGACTTCTTTTCTTGTAACTTGAAGTCTAACTGCCTCTGCCTTCCCTCAAAATGCCAGGCATTTCTCGGGCAGCATTCAGGGCGACTCGCTTTCATGATAATGGTGCCACACAGAAGAGTCACCGAATATTTTTCTTACACAATGAAATAATAATTAAAATTTAACATATAGAGAGTCCCTTTTTTGAGTGATGTTACAGGTGTATATAGCTGTGTACAAAGCTATTAGGAGAGGTGTACAGGATTATCGTGAGGGCAGGGAGAAATCCCGTCCTCACATTTTTTTTTTTTTTTTTTTTTTTTTTTTTTTTTTGAGTAGTAATTTGACATTATTAATTATTACGAAATACAAATTCTATTCTCACAATACATTGTTACAAAATACATAAAAGACCTTCTTAATCCCCACCTCGGGGGGTTTTGACTATTTCAACTCTTCTATTACAACCCCTTCCTGTTACATTTGTAAAGAACACGCGGGAATTTATTCACAACTATTAATATTTGGCAGCATGCTTTTCAGCCGTAGTATTAGATAGAGGAAAGAAGATGATTTTTTTTGAAGGATAAGTATCAATTTAATTACTGTCTAACTCTAAGAATTGCATGCAGAACTAAGAAGCCCCCCCCCCCTTTTTTTCTTCATTTCTTTCTTTATTTATTATCTTATTTATTATTTATACCTTTATGTATGTAATATATAAATAATTGTTTTTTTTAATTTGAACCTTCTATTATTTTTCTTGGGTTTCAGCGTCCCTATCGGTTATGTTATGAAAAATTCTTACATTTCTTAAATTTTCTACTGCCTCTTTCCCTTGCTTTAAAATATAAACGTTATTCTTTTTTATCCGTAGCACCCTGAAAGGTCCTGAGTATCTCTCTGACAGTTTTCCTACATTGTACTGTTGATTTCTCACCAACACGGCCCTTGCCTTGTGGAGATCTTTCGGAACAAATATATTTTTATTTTTATATACAACCTGTGGTGCCAGAGGCCTACGCATTAAGGCCACTAGTTTCTTCAAATAAGCACTTTGACTGACTGTGGCACTGAGTGCCTCCTTCTGCAACAAGCTTCCTGGCACTGATAGATTTTGGCCGAACATAAGAACACTGGGAGTGACCCCTTGGTCATTTAGAGGGCTAATTCTCAAACAGTACAGTGCCCAAGGCAAAATTTCAGGCCATTTTAACCCTTCATTCTCCCTATCATTAATCATACACCTTAGTGTCACTATGAGAGCTTGATTTAATTTTTCCGCTAGTCCGTTCGAACGAGGGGAATTAGGCGTCGTGATAATATTATCTATGTTGAGTAGGTTACACACGTCATTAAATAATTTGGCAGTGAACTGGCTTCCCCGGTCTGAGATGAGCCTTTTTATAGAGCCACAGAACGGAAAAATTTCGCTCACTAACACATTCAAAACCGAGTCGACCGTTGCCTGTTTAAGAGGGTAGGCGAAGGGATACTTACTAAATCTGTCGATAAAAACAAGCAGATAATTGAATCCCATACTGCAGGGTAACTTACACAAATCCACATGAAGAGTATCAAACTTCTCCGAGACCTCCTTAAATCTGCCGAATTCTGGAGATATCCTTCTAACGCTCTTATTTTTTTGACAGACATCACAACTTTGTATAAATTTCTTTACTCTACTATGCATAAATCTGAAGGCAAAATCCGCTTTCAGGATAGTCAAAGTCCGTTTAATTCCCAAGTGATTTGTATTATGTATTTTCTCTATGACATCATCCACCAGATTTTTCCGGTACTAATATTCTAGCTGTGCCCGTAGAGATGTCAACCGCCAAAGACAGCTCTTTGCCCCGATGGATGAATTCCTTGTAGCAGGCCTTCAATCCACTAGTTTTCAGCCCCTTTATTAGGTCCCTTATATAACCATCAGTCTCCTGTTCTATAGCTATCTCTTTGAAATCTACACCATCCTGAATTTTCTTCATCATTCCATTTAACCCTTTTTTACTGTAAGTTATAGTATTTATACAAAATCTCAAATCACTTTCACCACCAGCTTGCTACTATCTATCGCTATTATTTATATTATTACTAACTACTTACAATACTACTACCAACTATCGCTTTACTATTATTTATTATTAATTATTAACTAACTACTACTACTAACTACCGTATTATTAATTATTATTAATTATTATTTATTATTATTATTATTATTATTATTATTCAATTATTATTATATTATTATTATTATTAATCATTATTATTATTATTACTACTGTCACTATTATTCATTATTATTATTTTATATTTATTATTATTATTAGTTTATTACCGCTTTTATTATTATTCTATTATTATTTTATTATTATTATTATTATTTTATCTATTATTATTATAATTATTATTATTATTATTAATTATCCTTTTTTATTATTTTTCTATTATTATTTTTATTCATTAATTTTATTGATTATTTTTATTATTATTATTAATACTCCCAGTTAAGTTTTGTTCCTTTACGTCGATTTTAAAGGGCTTAACCCTTCCACAATGGAATTCAGAGAATTCCATCCACTAAACTCCTCCTCCAGTTGTAACTCCGTTTCCATGGCAGTTTCTTTTGGCCACGCCCACTCCCCATCTTCTATACAAGCCAGTTGCAATTGCAACTCCCCAGCCTCTATGATCTTATCTCTTTCGTTAGCTAATTCTGTCAAAATTATCGCCAATTTATTTTTAGCCTTAGAGACCAATTTAAATTCAATGTCAAAATTTGCAATGGCGTTTAATAAATTTATTTCCCGAATATTATGAACTTTTGTGGCACTCTTTTTTGTATAAGCTGTGATCAACCCACTGTTACTGGTACAGATATTGACTCTCCTATTCGCAATTAAATAAGCATATTTTTGTAAACTGTTATTGACGCATAGTAACTCCTTAACCAACTGTGGTAGTGCCACTTCCACCTCAGTGAGTATGGTACTATAAAGTGCGAAAATCTTTGTTTGATTATTTTCTTCTCCCATAAGTGCGCTGGCTATAGTAAGCTCGCTTACCTTCGTGTATAATAGTAACTCAGTTTTTTCATCAGGGAACGACAATAGGGTGGCACTCACCATAGCCGCTTTAGCTTCTTGAAATGCTCGCTCGGCTTCTACTCCCCAGGAAATCCTTTTATTGGAGGCGGGTTTTCCCTTCAACATTTTTGTTAGGGGTTGCAACAATTGGGCCGCTCCGACTATGTTACTTCGGCAGAAGTTATATAGACCGAGGAATGCCCTAAGTTGTTTGATAGTTGTTGGCTTTGCAACATTCACCACTGCATCGATTTTCTCCTTGCTAGGCCTGACCCCCTTCTCGCTAATATTGAACCCTAGAAAATCTGTTTCTCCCACTGCAAGCACACATTTTTTTGGGTTCATATAAATTTTCATATACTTTAATCTCTCCAAAACTCTCTCCAACATTGCAACATGTTCTTCAAGAGTCGAACTGGCAATTAATATGTCATCTAAATAAACAAAAACATTCTTTAAATCCCCAAGCAAGATTGACATGAAGCGCTGGAAGGCACTAGAAGAACACTTATGTCCTTGTATTAAATAGTTAAAACTGTAGTTACCAAAAGGACAGTATAGTGAATATTTCTTTGTTTCTCGCTGAACTGGCACGTTATGTAAGCTTGTGTAAATTACAAGACGAGTTAAATAAACTTGCAATGTTGGCAATTGCAAATATGATATCTTCTTAATCTAGGCCAGCAGTAAAATTATCAGAGGTGGATCTCTGGTTCACTAATCTTAAAGCTCAAACAACCAACACGAACTCTGCCGTCCGACTTTGGCAAGAAGCTAGTTGGGAAACCCCAATCGCTTCCCCCGCGAAATGACCCCTGCGTCCAATAATTTATTGATTTCTTTCTTGGCCTTTCAAAAAGATGTGGAGCTAATGCTTCTAACCCTCAATTGTATCGGCGAGCCACTAACATTCACATGGTATGGGTAATTTGCCGCCAACTCGCATAAAATCTCTTCTTTTAAAGGGCACTCTTCTCTCTCCCCTCCCCCCTCATCAACAGTGCAATCTTCCACCCCCCCCCCACCCCCCCACTCTCTACCCCCCCCCCCCCCCCCCCTCTCCCCTCCAAAGCCCCGGGTTGTGAGGAGCGAGCAGTAAAATCGTCCTCACAGCTGTTAAAATAAGCCACGCCTCCCTTCTTCCTGTACTTTGTACAGATAAAGCGCCATCTTTTGAGTTGATCATTCTTTAAATCTAAATTAGGTGCTTCATAGGGATTCAAGAACAAGACCTGATACTTCCTAATTAAATTATTAACCAATTCGTATTCGCAAAGCGGTATATTTAAAGAGACAGCGGCTAGAGGAAATATAGAATTTCGTACATGCTTGGAAAAATCGAAAGCCTCATTACTAAGAGAAATACTACGTTTCGTGCTAGGATCTAATAAATAATGGCATCTAAAGTCAATAATGAACCCGTGTTTTTTGAGAAAAGGCATGCCAAGGACATTAAATTTAATATCAGCGGCGTAGGCATGCACATTGTACAGTCTATTTAACCCCAAATCAATTTTAATCACCCTTTTATTATAAATGTTCATGCAACCTCCATTTGCGGCTCTGGCAGTGCCAATAACTACACCCCCCTTATCTAATTCAGACGCTACCACCAGGTCCAGGCAACTTCCGGTGTCTAGCAAATAAGATTCATTGTTAGTTTTATCTGAAATATAATACAATTTATCGAAAACTACATCTCTAATAGTTGCAACGATTTTAGTTGAGTTGCCAGAAACTTCCACTACAGTATTACCAGATAAGTCACATGCACTATTTCTTAAATTTAATGATCCCTCATGCTTATCGGAAGGAGAAGAACCTCCTTCATCCCTAAAGCTAATACAATTCATTTTCAGAAAGGGAATTTCGCCCCCTTCATTAATTACAAATTCATTTTGATCATTATTTTTATCAACAAGTATGGAGTCACAAGTCTGAGTCGCCTCTCTTCCCGCCTTCTCCCCAGAGAGCGGAGTGGGGGAGCAGGTCGACTCGATCGGGGGAGACAGCGACTCATTTACAAGGCTATCGTCTTCAATGTAATTAGAAGAATTTACAAAACCGTCATCGCCATCACTATGGCTATCATTTCTAATTCTACAATCACTACTATTATTATTGTCATTATCGTTATTAATCTCATCATGCATTGAGTTACAATGTAAAGTCGAAGATGATTCTACCCCTACTGACTTCTTGATGGTTGACTCGTGTGGAGGAGAGGTTGACTCACTAGAAGTCCCTGCCTCAGCCATTTGAGTCATCGTTTCACCGTTAAAATTTTCGATTTCAGATGCATTGTTAATTACCCCCTCTTGCCCTTGATTATTTTTACAAGTAAAATTTCTATTCCATTTAAATCTATTAATATAATTAACATTTCCATCATACCCACGATTAATATAATTACAATTATTACTAAAATACCTATTACTATTCTGGCCATTAAGATTAGCATACCCGTTATTATTATAAAAACTATTATGATCAACACGTGCATCATTATTATAAACATTACTGCTATAATTAATGCTTTCATTACCATGGTGATTATTATTATAAAAATTGTCCCTATCATAGTTACTATAATTTCTATTATTATAATTATGACTATAATTTCTACCATTATTTTGATTATCATTATAATAATGTCTTCTACTATAGTTAAAATTAATATTTCCCCGCCCAAAATTAGACTTATTCATACAGAAATTGCAGGGTAAACAATTACAAAGATTTCTACTCACAAAAGCGTTATTCCCCCACATATTTACCCCCATCTGGCCTGGGAGTCGTCTCACAGGCCAACCTCTCCATTTCCCTGGTTCGAAATGTTGGAGTTCCGCTGCGGGGGAGAGGGAGTTGCCGGGGGTTGCGATATCAAGGTGTACATCGGACAATATCGACCCTCACAATTAAATGAACGGTGCAAGAATTTCTTATGAAACCTACAAAGACCTTCTGTACTAGGGCCAGCAGCAACGTTGTTATATGCTGATCGGTTGAAATTCCTTCCTCTTGAATTTTGATCATTATTGGGGGTGGGGGAATTCTTCGCATTCTGACACATCGTCTTCGCGAGCTCCATCACGCTCCTTGCGAGTGATCTCATTTCTTCAGCCGACTTTTCATGAGAGATTATCAGACGACTTATTTCCCTCTCATGTGCTGAAGCCTCTCGGCCAGGTGGCTTGGTGACTTTCTCTTCTGCTGGTCGTACGGCGTTCACAGGTTGCCATTCGTTTCTCCCCCCCGCGGGGGATTGGCGAGCACCGTTTTGGGAAAAAAATTTGTTAAATATGTCGTCGGCAATTTCAATTAATTCCTCAAAATCATGGTTCTTCTCTGTTGTCATGAGGGAGATCTGTAATTGCTTAGGCAATCGTAAGAGAAAGAGTTCTCTAATAAATTTTGCATCGTTGTCTGTTAT